>JAUIMM010000518.1:6457500-6508593 GCA_031769625.1 Taudactylus pleione
ACTCCGGGCCTTGCGGTTGAAAACCTCAACCGCAGGCTCCGGCTCGCAGTTTCGATGGTCGCGATGGTCAAGACCATCGCGGCCATCAAACTGCACGCTCGTATAGGCTGTGGGTGGTGACCCACAGCTATACAAGCGTCCAGGAGGACGCTCCATAGTTATGGAGGACGGCCCACATTCAGAGCGTGCGCTCTGCTCAGAGCGTACGGCTCTGAATGAGGGCCATAGTCCCTTATGTAAATGATATATAAATTTCAAAAACTTACAAAAACAAGTACTGTGTAAGATCTTCTTTTTAATAACTGTTATATAGATAATGATTTTTTTCTTTTATACATTGGGGGACACAGTACCATGGGCTATAGAGAATGCACCGGGACTTGGACATGCTCAAAATGTTTTCTTTTGAGTGCCCTTTATTGTTAAATAGCACAAACAGCCTGGATATTTACTTTGGTCACCATCTCATCCATCTTTAACTGGTGGCTGGTACTTGTTGGACTCAGGAGGGTATGTGCAATTGATTTCAGCATGGCGCCCCCTCCTTGTCCGGCTGTCAGTGTGTGTGCTGTAGTGCGGCCCAGACATAGCAGCAACACCTGGTCCTTTCTCCTTGGCATGCCTCTTGCGGCAGGGAAGTATTTATTTAGCTTAGGGGTACTGCTGCGTGACCTGGTCTGTCAGTGTTAACCTGTTTTCCACTGTGCTGTAGTTGCGTTCACTACTTCCTGTTATTCTAGATCTATTACTCCTATAAATGGGAGTAATTCTAGGTCTAAGATCTGTCGTCTTTTTTTTTTCCTTTTTTTTTTTTCTTCTTTTATATCCAGTCCCACATATTGCACACTGCCTGTGAGGTTAATAGCTGACTGTTGCAGATTCCAGTATGATTTGCTTTAAATCTTGCAGAACCAGCCTGTACTAAGGGGCCTATGTATTAATAATCACGAGATTGCCGCAATTATTAATGGTCCAACTCGCTGTGAATATTTTCATTTGTAATGTAAATATATTGGCTATGTACTATTGGGAATTCACAGGGAAAGCGGTTGCGGTCCAGTTTAAGTCTGTTATGTGATCCCTGTACAGTTCTGTAAGGGAAGTTCCAAATTTGCAATATGGGATGCTTAGTCAGAATTAGTGAATCACGTTCAGTTTTCAGGCCTTCCCTTTGGCCTAACAACTGCCCATTATATACTGAGGAAATAAATAGCAACCAGCGCTGGCTGGCCAAAAGGTGGACCAATAAAGATACTGATGTATCAATCTTCAAAGTGCAAGAAGGTTTTACACACCTCTGTGAGATGCCCTTTAGAGAGAGAGAGACACACACACACACACACACACACACACACTTTTTCTGTCACGTTTTCACATAAAGGTATCTCTTAGCTCCAACAGCAAAACGGTGTCATGCACATTTATAGTCATATAAAGGGTTTTTTACTCATCGAATGGAATGAAGATCTTCTTATTTTTTTTTTTTTCTCCTTTTAGATCCCAGAAACCGGACCATACGAGTCCCAATTAAAAAATGTATTATGATGCAAAGCAGGAAATGTATATAAAATCTAAAAAATAAACTTCGTTAAAAAACAAACAAAAAAAACCTCTGTTCAGGCATGTGAAGAAACAGAGAATACCAGCATCTCCAATAGCTGGTGTAGGAGCTGTGTAACTTCTCATGCTGCAGTCCCGGGAAGGTTGATGTAGTCTGCGCTGCTCGGCACCCTGAAGTGAGACTCTGACCATCCTTCAGTCACCTCGTCTGATAGGCGGTTCAACGGAAAACTTGAGGGTTGAGAACCACTGGCCAAGACACTTGTAGTACAGATATTTTCAGAATGACTGTGGGTCTTCTTTATCCTCTAAGGAAGTATCTGTTAACCTAGGGACCAGTTTACCGTTAGGGATTACCATTGATGGCTTTAACAGTGTGGCTGTTGAAGCCATGGACCTTAAGGAGGGATTTCCTGATGCAGTGGTTCAGGCCTTGCTTAAATCTAGAAATCCTGTTCCTGCTAATTATTACAGTAAGTTCTGTACTATCAGGGGTAAATGAGGGCAGAGGTATTGTGGAGCCAAAGCAAGAAGTCGGATACATAGGGGTACTCTCTAAATCAAACGTGCAGCCTAGCTCGGACTACTGTACAGTATTTATATAGTACTAGGTAGGAATTGGAAAAAAAGTTTTAGCTTCACATTTAATACAATCCTGGATTATTGGGGATCTGCTGTATCATACAGTAGGGTCTTGGAGACCTGTTTCTTGGTGTGTAGAGGTGAAGTTTCCAACCACTTCTGCCCAGTTACATTTATTTTTGCAGGATGGGGGTTTAAACGGAGTTCATTTAAAGTTCCGTTCACACTCTGTCTAGAAGACGTTGGTGCAAATGTTCCTATGGTGCCGACGTTCCTATAGGGTGTTATTCATTAGTGGTACAGATGCGGGTGAGTTATTTTGTTCCTCCACCTCACTCCTGTACTGACTTTTTTTTTTTTCCCCTTTAAATAAAGAGATGACAAAGTCCTGGCAAAGCTAAACCATGTAATACTAGATATTTCTTATGCTCCTTTTACACCGACCTGAAATTTCCTGGTTGATGTACGTGAATGCGCATCATCCTCGGATTTTTGTCGGTGTAAATGGATCTACCCGGGTCCAGGGACCCAACTCCGGTAGTTTGCAGGGTTGACCACGGGTCGTTCATGTGTCACCCTGCAGTGTAAACGTCACAATCCAGGTGATGACCCGTATTGTGCCGCCTGATTGGCTGGCTTCAGTGGTCGCTTATACTCCTCAGACTTAATAAAGTGCACAAAAAAAGACTAATCCATAAACAATCAACATTTCAAGGCATCTGGGGCCTTTTCATCAGATATATCACATCCTGATAAAAAAGGCCCCAGAGGCTTTGAAATGTTGATTGTTTATAGATCAGTCATTTTTTGTGCACTTAAGTCCGAGGAGTGCCGCCCAGGGATTACTGCAAGTATATTTATTCCCTTTTCATGTCACACCGGCATTTAACTATATGAGGGAGTGCCCTTCCACATGTGTATTTGTGTGTGTACATATATCTGTGTATGTATGTATGTGTATACATATATGTATGTGTGTGTATATGTATATATATGTATATATATAAATTTTAGATCTTTTCCCACGAGCCAGGTCCCCTTAACTTTTTGCGCGCATGCCTTGGGGCACCAAAAAAATATTTGTTTACCTAAAAAATTGGGACCGTCCCGGCGTTTAGTTCTTTTTTTTTTTTTTTTCTTAGTCAGAATGACTGAAAATAGAGTGAAAGTAAACAGTTTAAATACTGTCCCAGACGTGTTACACCTGTATGTTAGTATGTATGTCTAGACTCTACCATCACATTTAGGTGTAAAGTATGCAGTAAAGTACAGCAATCAGGCGTTAGTTAATGAAGAAAGTATTTGGTTGCTATGGCTTAGTGCAAATTTGGCTAATGGGTGTCTATTGGAGCAATTCAATTGTTGCTTCGATCAGATGCCAATTAGTATTTTACACGCCCAAAAGGACGGTGTTTAGACTCAAAAAGTGGCTAACCCCTTCTAAAATCCTGGTTTAGGTGTCTAAACTAAGGACTTTTCATACCTCCGGAGGCTGCAAGAACAAAATGTGACTGCCGGGGCTAATGTGTGCCAGATCGGAGCAACATTTGAATTGCTCCGATAGACGCCCATTACTTAAGACGCCCAAAAAAATCTATTGAATTCCCCCTTTTAAAGTTCTAATAAATGAGGCACAATAACCTATCTACCTAAACCCATTATGCATTCTGTGCTTGCTGACCAAGTTTTCTGCTGTGAAGCTTTCTTATTTGCAGAGTACAAAAGATTGTCTCAGGATAGCAATAATGTATAGAGGAAAAAAAAAAAAAAAAGCTTGTGTAGTGTTTGTTAGGAAGGTCTGTGTGAATGGAAACAAATTGTATACTGACTACCAGACCAATATGGCTATCACATACATTTCACTAGCATAAAACCACTCCAGTTAGGTGCAAGGTTGCAAAAGCAAGTTTCTTTTGAAGCTCAAACATTACACGAATGTGCAACCATGAGAAACAAGAGATCCATTAAGAAATGCCTATTCACTCTACTCGCAGGGAGGATGTGTGATTTTCTATAGCATGCGAGTTGGGAGAAGGACATGAAAAAGTAGTGACAGATCTGTCAGAACCATACAGAATGCTGTTAGTGGACAAAGAAAGTCACGGAGGTTTTTAAATGGTTTCAAATGGCTGATTTCAGCATGTTTTAAAAAACTTTAAAGAAAACCTTTTCATTTAATCTCTAACGAAATTAATGACAAATGCAAAAAAGGTGATAAAAAGCAATTTTATTTAAAAAAAAAAAATACTTTAAATTTGGGGTGACTAAACAAACAAAGTTGATTTTGGAGTAATTTGAGATCATTTTTTGTAACCCCCAAAAATTATAATTTGGGCCAATTAAGCCATTTGAAAATTTCTAAATGCCTGTTTAGTCATTAGGGTGGTTTCCATGGGGTTCTGCATTGTGTCCTGACATTTTTACCTTAAAGATTTTTCCTTTATCGTTTAACACCCTCAGGGGGCTGCTCACAGAAAAATGGGAGGTTCGGTCCTTTGGAAATACCGGTTACTGTTGGCGGTGGGTGCTCAGCGCCAGTCTGTAGTGCAATGGCATACTCCTGCAAGGGCCGTGGGGTGGTGACGATGCCGCCCACAGTGCCCTTGCGCTCTGTGCAGTGGCATCAGTAGCACACCCCTTGTTACGGCCCTGTGTTGACAAGTCTGCATGTCACATCTTAATTTTTAATGTCGACGTAACTACTATCCAGGGACGTGTAGGCAGGGGAGGCGGAACTTTGCGGCGCTTCCTGGGACTGCAGTGAGACGAGAGATGAGGTAGCTACAGCTCAGCCTCACTTCTGTATCGTCGGACACTGCAGAGCTGGGGGCAGGGCCACACCACGGGCAGTAAGCTGCACAGAAAGCTAATAGAGGCATGCCTCTTAGTATAGGGGAGCGTGCCTTATCCACCGATGGCCACCTTGGATGTGTCATGTGACCTGGAAGTGCACTGAAGTAGCTCAGCAGCAAAAGACAATTATGCATGTAGGAGAATCATTGCACACTGACGCTTAGTGTAGTAAGGGGAGAGTTATAGTGAGAAGGGGGTGAGACAGGCTTCCAGCACTCAAACCTATCTCCATGTGTGTCTCCCAAGCCATTGACCTCACCACACGTCACTGCTGCTGTCCTGTCTGGGTGTGGTAGCTTATCAATAGGCAGTACTGTTATAGCACCTGGTTTGTTTCATAATACCATAAACCCGGGTTATTCAATATGTGACCCTTCAGCTGCTGTGGAACTACACATTCCAGCATGCTCTGCCACAGTTTTGGCATGGCCTAGTGGCGGGCTGGGCCGGGGGGCAGGGTGCCATGTGCCCCCCAGGCCGCAGCGCCATGCGGTCCGCGGGCAGTCTGTGTCACTGTGACAGACTGCACTGCGTGTGTAGTGCTGACCGTACGGAGTTCGGTCAGCGCTACACGGCACAAACACACAGCAGCTGTGTGTTTGCTGTAATCAGCAGCCGCTGAGAGTCTGTCAGACTCTCATCGGCTGCTGCTGCTCCCACTGTGGGAGCCATCTTCCGGCTCCCGCAGTGGGTAATGGGAGAGACGTCGTCATGACGACGTCTCTCCCATAATGCAAAGCGGACGGAGGAGCCGGTAGAAGAGTCGGGAGCGGGAGTTTCAGGTAAGTGTTTTTTTTTATTTTTGTATTAAGTCTCTCACTACTGGGGGCACTACCAGGGTGGGGATTACTACTGGGGGCACTACCAGGGGGGTGGATTACTACTGGGGGCACTACAAGGGGGGGACTACTACTACTGGGGGCACTACAAGGGGGGGGAGATCTACTACTGGTGGAACTACAAGGGGGGACTACTACTACTGGGGGAACTACAAGGGGGGACTACTACTACTGGGGGCACTACAAGGGGGGGGGGATCTACTACTGGGGGAACTACAAGGGGGGACTACTACTACTGGGGGAACTACAAGGGGGGACTGCTACTACTGGGGGCACAAGGGGTCTACTACTACTGGGGGCACTACAAAGGGGGGGGACTACTACTACTGGGGGCACTACAAAGGGGGGGGGACTACTACTACTGGGGGCACTACAAAGGGGGGGGACTACTACTACTGGGGGCACTACAAGGGGGGACTACTACTACTGGGGGCACTACAAGGGGACTACTACTACTACTGGGGGCACTACAAGGGGACTACTACTACTACTGGGGGCACTACAAGGGGACTACTACTACTACTACTGGGGGCACTACAAGGGGGGGACTACTACTACTGGGGGCACTACAAGGGGACTACTACTACTACTGGGGGCACTACAAGGGGGGGACTACTACTACTGGGGGCACTACAAGGACTACTACTACTGGGGGCACTACAAGGGGGGGACTACTACTACTACTGGGGGTACTACAAGGGGGGGACTACTACTACTGGGGGCACTACAAGGTGGGACTACTACTGGGGGCACTACAAGGGGGGGCTACTACTGGGGGCACTACAAGTGGGTACTACTACGACTGGGGGCACTACAAGGGGGGGGACTACTACTAGGGGCACTACATAGGGGAGGGGACTACCACTGGGGGCACTGCATCGAGGGACCACTGCTGGGAGCTCTATATAAAGGGCAATACTGGGGGTACTGCATAGGGGGGAGACTACAACTGGGGCTACTATTTAAGGGGCATTGCATAAGGGTTACCACTATTGGGGGCACTGCATGGGGGGTGGACTGCTTCTGGGGGCACTATATAAGGGGCACTGCATAGGGGGTACCACTATTGGGGGCACTATATAAGGGGCTTACTACTGGGGGCACAAGGGGCACTGCACAGGGCGGACCACTACTGGGGGCACTATATAAGGGGCTTACTACTGGGGGCACAAGGGGCACTGCATAAGGGTGTTCTCTCCTGTGGCACACGGGGGCACTACGACAGGGGGCTGCCCCAAATCTTTATTTTTACCTTACATTAATCCCATATGGACCCGCCTCCTCCCTGAAACACTTGAGGGGGGGCGGCGCCGTAGCACGCACGTTCTTCGGGCACCCTGGCTACACGCTACTCCTCTGCCAGGGCCGCCTGCATGCATTTGCCCCCCAGGCTAAAAGTTACCAGCCAGCCCCTGGCCTAATAGAAAAACTGATGGGGCAGATATGAAAGCAAACTGTATGGATGGTCCTGGTCATTTACAGCTCACAATGTAATGGCAGAGATGAGTGTGACTCAGAGTGCAGATAGAGGAAGTGTCAGGTGTACCACTGAGTAGTATAGGTGGGACGGTAAACTAACAAAGAGATGGGTGTACAAAGGACGTTGGCACTGATCAGGAGGAATATGGATTATCACCTGTGGTGCTAATAGCCAAATTAATTAAAGAATTCTGCTGCCAGAAGCCGTGTCCAATTTCTCCAGGTAAATGCAAGAACTGGCTGCACAATCAAATGATGATGGATCTCCAGTTGCATAAAAGCAATACATTTATTACATATAAATAAAAGCAACTAATTTTCAAATTCTATAAAGTGCTTCCTTATTGTAATGAGTGACTTTGCAGATTGTGTATAGGTTTGTATCACTGGATAAACTGGTGTTTTATCTGTTTGGAATATAAAGACAGTCACTGGGCAAGATCCAGTTGTTGTGCATGGGAAAGTCTCACTTGATATATTTATATATAATGTAATCTCTGGTAGATTTCCCTTTTATCATGTGGTGTCACAAACAGTCAGTCATGTGAGCAGCAGTCTGATCTATGAGACCAAATGAAAGTTCTTCAGACTGTGATTGTTGTCTCTACTGTGTTCAGACAAGTTATTGCTGCCTGTATGTAGTCTCTGTCTCATAGGCAGGCAAAGTCATTTGAGCGTGATGCAAATAGCACCGGAAAGGGGTTCCCGGAGCTTTTCAAGACCATGCTGTTAGCACAACTAAAGGATTTCTTCTCACCCTCCTGAGGGTGCGAGCAGAAATCAGACTATAGTGCCGGCCGCGATGCTGTTTTCGAGCTTAGCCTGGCGCTAATAATATCGTGCCGGCACTTAAATGCTGGTTAGCATGTCTAAGCACTGTTTAGGGCGCGCTAACCGGCATCTCCCGACTAAGTGCTGGGCACAGGGGAAACAATTGAGTAGCTCTGGGAACTCCTTTCCGGCGCTTTTCACATCGCGTTCAGTTGTTGCCCCCATACATTCAGGAGTAATGTACTGTATCATACCAGTGGAATAAGTCTTGTTTTGCAAAAGGTGATTGCAGGTGGTGAATAGATAAGTTATTCCCAAGTGTATCTGGCAGTAAAAGTACACAGGCTTCGTGCGTTTCTGTGCATGTATGGAACGCTCCTCAGAAACCCGAGAGTCAAATCTTGAAGTGGTGAAAACAGAATAGTTATTGAGGCAGCTCAAATGTTGCTGTAAACTTTTACAGTGTCGCCATATTGAGTGGATTGAATACTTCTAACCTGTTTCAATCAGTCAACTCATTACAGTGCAAAGACTGTGCTGGGGGCAGTGGCGTAACTAGGGTATATGGAGCCTAGGGCAAATTTAAAAATGGGCGTGGTCACATGGGGTGTGGGCACTTAAAAATGGGGCGTGTCATGACACACCCCTATCTCGTCACTCTGAACATTCCTTTCCATTCCATATGCACCTTAATGTAGTACCCCTTATACAGTCCCCCCTATGCCCCCAGTAGTGGTCCCCCTTATGCAGGCCCCCAGTAGTGCCCCTTATACAGGACCCCCAGTATGCAATGTCCCCAGTAGTGATCCTTCTTATGCAGGTCCTCAGTATTGCCTCTTATACAGTACCCCCAGTAGTGGTCCCTCTTATGCAGTTCACTGTTAGTTCCCCTTATACAGTGCCCACAGGGGTGATCCCCTTATGCAGTGCCACCATGTAGTGCCCCCCCTTATGCAGTCCCCCAATGTAGTGGTCCCCCCATATGCAGTGCCCCCAGTAGCCCCCCATGCAGTGCCCCCAGTAGTAGACCCCTCTCCCTCAATGCAGTGCCCCCAGTAGTAGCCCCCTCCACGGTGCAGTGCCCCCAGTAGTAGACACACTCGAGTAAAAAAAAAAAAAACTACTACTTACCTGAATCCCTGCTCCAGCTCCTGCCGCCATCCACAGCACCGTAGTCCTCCCGGGCTGGCGCGCTCTGCATTATGGGAGAGACGTCTCTCCCATTACCCACTGCATGAGAGCTCCAGCCCGGCTCTTGTAGTGGGCACAGCAGCAGCAGCCAATGAGTCTGTCTGTCTCTAATTGGCTGCTGATTAACGCACACACATCGCCGTATAAATACACCAGCCTGAGCCCTGCTCCCACCCTCTGCCTGGTGCCATTGGGTAGGCGCTTAGGGGGAGGGAAGGGGCTCGACTGTGCAGCACAAGACCGGCGCAGGGAAACCTAGCACCGGTCCTGAGTAAATGTGTAGTGCTGACCGCACTCACTGCGGTGGGCACTACACTGGCTAACTAGGACGGGTTGGTATCGTGGCAGGCGCCACCGATCCCACAGTGCCCAAGGCACGAGCCCCAGTGGCCCTGCCCTAGTTACGCCACTAGCTGGGGGCATTAATCTTTGGCCCTTCCCAATAGGGAAAAGGCCCTATTCCTCTCCATCCCACAGAGCCCTAAAGCAATCCCACCTCCGTAATTCACAGAAAATAATTTTCTCCCCTAAGTCGGCCGAAGCTACCCACATGGCCTGGAATCTTCATCCCTGTCATAACAGGGGTCTTGCAAATACATGGGGATAATGGTGGCCCATAAGCGTAACCTTCCACCACCAATAAAAAAGTACACCCTAAAAACATGCATCTACCTACCTATGTGCCTTAAGGCTGGTATCCACTTATAGATATACAAACGAGAGCAGGATTACGACATTGCAATCGTGCTCTCGTTTGTTTAGCTAGTGATGTGCCATTCACTCGTTCAGTCCAGGCACATCCCTCATCCCCGCACATGCTGAACTTGACGAGATCGTCAGGTTGGCCAGCATGTATGGGCAATGTCGGAAGCGACCAGCGGGCACGCGCATCGCTGGTTGCTACCGACCACAACATGCCAGATGCATGCATGATGTCATTATCGTGCAATCGCTTGGTTAAATCGCTAAGTGGATACCCCCCTTTACTTGGTTCATATAGGTGGCCCCATCACAAAGTGCATTTTTGGTATACCTATGGCTCAGGTAGCACCATAGGGCTTCAAGAGTCTGACTCTTTGGCCAGGATACCAAGGCAGTGCTGACCACTATATACAGAAAAAATATACAGCGCTCAACCTTCTATATAAGGGTCTTGTGTAGAATTGTCCCAATATCACAATCCTGCATATACAATATAAATTGCTGGTCTTAAGTTGATGACTATGATACACTTAGTGCAAAAAATGCTTTACTGAATGTAAAAAGACATATATAACAAACTTACATAATCAGTCTGATACACAAGTAACTGAAATCATTCATAAAAAGGTACTGCTTAGAACCGGATTTAACTGTACAAATGTTGTATAAGTGTTGCCCGCTGCAATTGAGTCCTTGCTGTGGATTTGCTAATGTCAATATCCTTAATGTTGGTACAGAATGAGAATGGAATCAGCGGCCTCCTGCTGTCTCAAGACTGCATATGTAATTCTTGGATGGTGTACTTATATCCGGTGTATAAATAATGTTAGCAGATGGTACTGTATGCTGCCCGGGGTGTCTTCTGGTGCAGATGGAGGAGAACCACTCAGACTGGTATGCAGGATCTCCGGACTTGGGTTGCTCGGGGCTGACTGTGGAGTATGCGATACGTCTATTTAAAGACTGTATCCTATACTTCCACCTGTCAGTCTTTCACTTCCCTGTCTTGGGAGGGGAACCGCCGGACGCGACCTTGGGCGATCTGATCCGGCTTCCCCTTCCGTTTTCAGAGACTCACCTGTCTTCCTGTCGTCGCGTGTGGCCGGATCCCTCCTCCTTCTGTCAGCGCTCTGTGCTTCTTGCTCCGCTGTTATGGGTGCCCGTCTGCGGTGTGCTGGTGATCTTCTCCTCGCTCGTTACTGTTGTTCCTCGATCATGTGTGTGCTCCCGGTCATATGGCGCGGCCGCACTCTGGTTGCAGAATCAAGTGTGTAATCCTGGTCACGTGTTTCTGGTAGCGCTTGGTCTCTAATCGCAGTAGCTCTCAATGAATGTCCAGAACTGGGTCTCAATGTTAGATTTATTCTTGCTCCAACGCGTTTCGACCTTATAAAGGTCTTCCTCTGGGAGTAGTGATGTGGTTATAATCTGATTGAGAATAAATGTCCTGTTGGTGCCCGCCTCCATCTCTGATTGGTTACTTTGTTTTCCACTTGATTGGTCAGGCAATCAGTCAATCAATTAGGTCCTTCTGTATCTGATTACATACTGATTGAAGTCTCTAGTTCCCTGCGAGGGATGTTGTTCAATCCATATTATATAGTTGTACATATCAAGTGTACATAATGCTGACTCAATAAACTGGAGAGGTGTTCCATATACTTCCCATTTGGTTCCTTAAAAGAAAATTTTAAATCACTATGAAGGACTAGGCCACAACCCATAAGAACAATTACCTCAATCTGTCTTAGAAGGTGGTGAAGTGCAAGGGGCACCTTTGGGCATTCAGAGCTTTACCTGATGCTTTAAAACAACATCCCATCAGGTATTCCCAGTCTATATACAAACACATATGTTTACACTTTTTTTTTTTTTTTTTTTTTTAACCATTTATTTGATTTACAGCAGTTTTGCATTTCTACTTCAGTCATTTCTATTTAGTAACAAGTGAGTACGGAATACTTTGCAGTCTTGTATGTTTGTTGAAAGCTTCAGCTACATACCTTTCCCAAGATAATTGAACTCTTTGTTGGATTGAGTAATTAACACTGCAGCAGTACATAACAAACAAATGCTTTAGACAAATATAAATCAACACAAATCTACACACACAAAAAGAGAGAATAGCTTTTAAATTAAAAAGGATTGCAGGAAGACTTGAAATATGTAAATATATTGTAAGTCTAATTGTACCAGTTTTACAATTAGAACTAGGTTAATTCTTTATTGATGTAGTCATTAAGCCTTTCAAACATCAACAAATGCCAAGCCACTCATCTATACAAGGTGCAAACACTTCAAGTACAAGTCAAGGGCAGAATATAAAGTTATTTTAATATCACTGACTCATAACACACATCCTGTGTCAGGGAATAGATTTTTGTGTAAAGAGAAGTTAGTAATCCTTCTCTGGTGGGAAATGGGCTGAAAAAATATAGGCTATATATTTGCCTCAGTCGGGTAGCATCTGAAGCAATTACCAGAAGGTACTGTATCAAAGCCGCCGTCTGCAAATGAGCTGGACGGGCTGTAAAATTCTGCCAAAATCACAAAATATCTACGATAAATGTTTAAAAACAGTTTGGCATAGATTACCGCAGGGAGAAACCTAAGAAAGATCCCCGGGGAGTAAAGCAGGTTATCTACTGTCAGCAACGGAAAGTGTTGTGTCCATAATTTAATACCCAAATAGGTTACATCATCATCATCAAAGCTGCCTTGAAAAAAAATATAATGAGCTGAAATAGATCAACAAGTAGTGATCTTAGTTAAATAAATTAAAAAAATACAAAATTAGGTCATTATTGCACTTATTCAGGGCAAATGTTCAGATCACAGTAATAATATAATGTTGGGATTGGAGAAAGAGAGCGTTAATGACATTATACCTTCAGAAACTTGATGAAGAAAACATTTTTATTTTTTTTGCAGACCTATCCAATGAGCCAACAGTTGTATAGATGCGCATCTCTGCCCAGAATGTGAAGGGGTAGGATAGAACTGTCTTTAAAACCAATGTCACTCAACAAGTTTAGGTTAAAAGGTTTAACTTAGATTTATAGAAGAGAAGGTGCCCTAATATTCGGGGGTTATACTGAGTGGACAAATTATTATGATTTTAAGTACCTTTTACACAGATAACGTAAGATGTCTTAATTTGTATTAGAACAGAAAGTGACCTTATGCAGTATTGTATCACTTATGAAATAATGGGTAAATGATGCGATCAGACTGACTTTGAAAGTTGAATGATTGATGGCACTCGCAGGAGCAGTGCGAGAATCTACAAAATGGCTGCGCTGGTGAATTGTTCGAGGGCAACAGTTTAGTGTACACAGAGTGGACCAGCTGACAAAAACTGGGTCTGAGTGCAAGGCCTATGATCATCAACTGCTGCAATACTGGATGCTCGAGCAGAACGGAGAGTGGATAGACTTGTTCAGTCCCACAGACTGGCATAGTGCATCAAAGTATGGTCAATCTGAATCTGGGACAAATTCTGATGGCCTCTCAATCAACATTATGCCGCACATTACATACTATGTTTTGCAGAAGGCCTCTCCATACAGCATTACTATGAAATGCCTCCAGTTTGCTGAGGAACACAGAAATAGGATAAAGAAAGTGATTGGAAAGCTGGTTTTGCCTTTAAAATGATTGCTGATCGTATTTTAAAAATAAGGGAACACCCGCAGCGGCACAAGCTCGCACCCTATTATTATAAGCCCCTTCATGATTTTGACAGGTCTGACCTGTCTCTGAAATTGCTAGTCTCATTGCACGCAGTGAGTACTCCAGCTCTGGTGGTGTATGCCGTTGCAGTGGCTAATTTATGCACGCCCATGTAACTGCGTTCAAACAGACAGGCACGCCTGCATTTCTCCGACCACTCCCCCATCACCACCCCCCATACGCTGATGTCCCGTCACTCACTCTGCGATGGCTTAATATCTGCATGCGTGTTTGCAGTGCATTCGCAATGCTAGCTTGCTCACTGCAGAGCGTGCGCAGTACACACATCGGCCGATTTGCGTACGCTGTTGCAATTGCGATCCGTAATTAATCAGGCCTATGGTCTGCTATAGAACTGTCCCAGCCTTAGTCAGGGGATTACCAGTTTGATATACATACAAAAAAGCGCATTCGGTCAGTCGCATGCATATCAAGATGCTCCCAGATCTAGGGCACCAGGCTTACATCAGGAGTAATAAGTGTGTATACAATCTGCAATGGCGTAAAGATAGCGTGGAGATGAGGCATGGCAGCGCAGGTAGTAAGTGTGATATTCGTGTCTTGGGCAGAAAACGGAATTGTCTTTATTAAAGATATAAGTAATGTATAAATGTAGGCACAAACACAAAATACAAGTAAAAATGTTATTCAATGTAATGGAAACAACTGCTTCATTATTTAAGATGAGAATCTTCTTATCTGCCACAGTCCAAATCTAAGTGTATTCATTGAGAAATGAAAATGGACTGTCTTGACTTAATATCATATAGCCGCCTCACCGATGAAATACAGTAAGTAGTCAACTGGAGGTGTCTAGTTACAGTCCACCAGCTAGTTAGTGCTTCCGGTAGTCTTCCGTGTGTATCTTTGCACCAGTCCTCCAGCAGCCACCGGACACAGACTTCCAGACCGGTATCGATGCGTACTGTATGCACCAGGTTTAGCTAAGTCGCTATAACATATACACGCCCTTGTGCGGCCCATACACGGTGCGATAGGCACCGTGCGACGCGGGATCCAATGTCTGACATTTGGGTCGGTCCCCACACACTGTGCGATCGGGTGGCCACCCGCCTGATATGCCGGCTCCCCCACCCGCATAGCGCAGCATGGGATCGCCCATTGCATCCCCTGATCGAGTGATCCTGCAGTAAGATCAGGGGGTGCGATGTACAACCCCACGGGTGCGCGCTCGGTCCGACATCCAGCCCATACACTGTGCAATATAGCTTCCAAATTGTACCAATCCGTCAGATCGGCTGCTTTATCGCACAGTGTATGGCCCACTTTACTGTACTTGGCTGCACTTTCCCAAGCCTTCCCTTCCCTGTCCTGGCTCTGCGAGCAGAATGAGCCATGTGATGAGATCGGTTCCTGGGTGCATGTGTACACTTTTTTGGCGCACGTGCGTATTACAGAAAAGTATTTTGTTTATGCATAAAATACAAAGACAGCAGATATAAGTGTTAACTCTTCATGATGCCTTTAGTTCTTAAGGTTGATAAAAGACGACGTGGATAACTTTTGGAAATACAGTATGCACTGTTGGAAGCTTTAACAGCTGGTTCACTCATGTCATATGTTAAGTGTATGTTTTATGTTTTTTTTTTGTTTTTTAACTTGATTACAATAATTTGCACATACCTGCCCTGAGTATTTATTACAGCTGGGAATGATTAATTTAATACCACACACCTGATGCCTTAGCACATAACCTAATAAATAAGTGTTGTAAAATATTTAAAAGCTCGAATTCTACAAACACCACTTACTGTATGACTGCTTGTATTATCCTGTGTTATCATAAATTCTCTAGTGCTTACAGCAGATTTCCAAAGTAAAACTGTATTTTCTGCTGCTGATAGCAGTTACCTGTACATACATGTGCTGCCTGGCTGTCATTTCCATGTGGAGTGAGTCACGGTAAAATGCTGTAACGGGGAATTCTGAGAAGCACTAGGAAAGGGGAAGCTAGCCTCTCATTCAGGGAAAGCACAATGTATCTTCTGCTTGAGGGACATCTGGCAAATTTCACTCTGGGCACAAAATAAGTAATGTTGGATCAACTTTCATAGGCCTATATTGCCACACTTCTGCATAGTTTGTATACCGCTCAGAAAACTTGACAATACAATTTTTAGTTCTTGAATTTTTAGTTCCCTGTATCTAAAATAACCAAGTAAATCTTGCAACTAAAAGGGGCCCATACATTGCTGACGGATCACCACGTTCCTGCGACTCGGCATTGCAGGATTGGTGAAATCCAACATGTTGGATTTCACTGATTCGCGATCAAAATCTGATCGTGATTTGCACTTCGGTGAAATTTAACATGTGGAATTTCACCGATACTCCAATGGCTCGCAGAACATCGATGGTCGGCATTTCCGATCCGATAGCAAGATCGCATGTTGCAAACAATGTTCTCCATTTTAGTGCAAATTCATCAGTCCACATCCTTTCCAAAGTCTCTCCAGATGGAAAACGTATTTGCTATGAGTAAAAAAAAAAACACACCTTTTCTAATGGCATTTCTGCTTTAACCCGTTTGTAGCTGGCTGTTTTCTAAGCCTTGTGCTGATGAAATAATTTGAAAAAGAACCCCCTCTTTCTAAAATGGGTGATCTTGATTTTGTGAATGCCAATTTGGGAAGGGGGGAGACCTTCCCTCATCCTTGGCCTCCGTGCTTTTTCTGTAGTGCAGGGATTACACTGCACTAGAGTGAACCCTGCACACACTCCCTGATCACCAGGAAATAATCTCTATAGGAACACTAAGGGACAAATTCAATTAGGTGCGAATATTTGCAGTCAGTGTTCGCTGATGCAAGGTTTTCGCCTCATTAGCCAGTTTTTATGCGATCTTTTCACATACTTTCTCAATGCGCGCTCCCGCTCTTTGCCCTATTCAATAGCAAAACACTCAAACGGATATGAGAACTGAGAATGGCAAAAGTACAGCATATTTTGGGAAAATCAGTCTGTACCCCATAAAAAGCCTAACTGACACTAGAAATCAATATAGAAGTATATTAATAGCCCAATTAAGCCAAATGGCTGTTATATTCATATTTGCATAAGTGTTGAAAAAATTATATAAAGCATTTCTTTCGGAAAAAAATAGTTTTATAGTTAAATTGGGGTAAATGGGTGCTAGTATATTTGTGTCTATAAAGTGCAGTTTTACATTTTTCTTTTTTTTTTTCTTTCTTTTTTTATAATACACCTGCTGCAGCCACCTGCAAACCTAAAAACACCTGTCCCATCAATACAGCCCCCCCAAAGTACCTGACCCAGGGCCTGATTCAGCAAGGATCACAGTTGCAAATATGCACTCAATCGGCTGATTGTTGCGTTCAGTGCTGGAACAAGCTATTGCGATCGGGACTGAGATCGCAGTGATTAAGCAGACCATCACAGAGTGATTGACAGGAAGCACCGTTTGTTTCGTGCTGATGGGGGGGTGGGGGTCAGGAAAAGGCAGGCATGCCAGTGCGTTTATGGGGCCTGCATAAATTATCCACTGTGTGAGGTCTCATAGCGTTTGTGGTTGTTAGCAATTTGAGTAAGGTCAGGGCTTGTGCAAGTGTGCGTGAGGCTGCGATGGTACTCAATTGTACCGATGGCTGTGCTATTCTGCTAAACATTACGGATGTGTGTAAGGTGGGCGTCCTTATGTTTGCATTACAATTTCAATGGATTAGCTTGCTATCGCAGTTGAACTGTGTGCGTACGCAATATTGCGATCCGTAGTGAATTGGGCCCCCAGTACTTTAAACCCATTTTCCAACACTTCTTACATTTTCACCCCAAAAAGAAAATTTAATTTTTAGGCGGAATTCAGCTAATTTTAATTGTTTTTTTGAGCCTTCTTCGTCAATAGGGATCGGTGTCCAAAGGGTTCTGAACAAAGTACCCACATTTTTAGCCAAGAATAGTGTTTTTGCTAATTTTTTTCTTCTGAGGTGATAAGTTTTCTCCTGTTTGTGCCTATGGATTTTTTGCACATGCGAAAACTCCAGGAATTGGAACGCGCAAAAAGATCACATTGGCAAACATGACGTTTCGCACCTAATTGAATTCTGCCCATGGTTTGAAATGGTGGATTCCGTTCTTTCAGACAAGGGTGCTCCCATTTCTCTTAAACTGATGTCGATGCACATGCCTTGGGACAGGCCCCACTGTTACTAGGGACTCCCCACAGGTGATTTCGTGCCGGTGGGGGAAAAGGTACATTTTCTTTGCTGCGGAAGAAGTTGTCATCAGCAGTAAAGGGGTTAGTTGGGATCAATATTCCTCCTTCACCACTTTCAAGTTGGCAGTATGCATTAGGGCAGTAAGCATTCTCCTGACAAATGGAGATTTGTCAATCTATCAGACTGCTAGATGGTGAAACTTGATTCATCTCTCCAGAGAGGGCATTTCAACCAGGGGTGGTTTTAGAGAGGAGGAGCCCTATGCAGCCTCCATATGGGCCTCCTAATCAGTGCAGTTTCCGAGTCTACTGTGCATGCGCTGGTTTCCAGGAACGTGGCACCCACTTATTTTTACAGAAATGGCGCCCTTGGTCTCCAGAGAGTTTACCACACACCCTGCACCCATTTTAAATATGCCCATGATTTCCACTACTGCAGTATGTAATGCCGGTGTGCCAGGCTCTCCGTCGGCTGAAGGAGATTTCTTGGCTTCTTTTCTCTCAGCTGCGGTGGCCCCTTGGGTCACTTAGCCGGCCGATGTTCCCGCAGATTATCCGATGCTGCATTGTACAACGCAGCTCGGATAAATAATGCATACAGGTGGCATGACGCCTTTTGCTGCATTACCATAATTGCAAGGACAGAATTGCAAAGCTGCTTGTGTGCAGCTTTGAAACTACGTCCCAAGCTGAATCAGGCCCTTAATCTGTGAAGCTACTGACTAATCGTTCTTGTGCTGATGTTTCTAGAATCCGTGTAAAGGTTTGGTATTGAGTGTCGTGACCGAGCAGACTGTTATAATTTCCTACGTGCTTCAGTACTCGGCGGTCCCGTTCTGCAAGCTTGTGTGGCCTACTGTCTCATGGCTGTGCTGTTGACTTTATTACATGCTTCCACTGCAAAGCAACCACACTAACAATTGATCGGTGCAGTGCTAGCAAGGCAGAAAATTTTACAAAGTGACTTGTAAAAGTTTCATCCTATGATAATGCCAAGTTGAATGTTACTGAGTACGGGTGTGTGTGGCTAGACTGTCTCAGTTGTGTATGTGGTGGGCATAGTAAAGGTTTCTTAACTTGGAAGCATGGGCATGTTGGGTCAAATGTGTGCGCATCAGTGTTATGATAGGATGTTTTTGGGCAGAGTGCTGATCACTGTGGAGGGCACATTTTTATTTTGAAGGGCAAAATTTTGGATTCATTATTAATGCTGTTGTATAAGTTATTATACATCAGTAATCAAAGAAGTAACCGTAATTAATAATATAATCCATATTACATTATATGTACTGCCCCCACAATTCACATGCCACACAATAGTACCCCCAATTCATATTGCATCACTCAGTACCCCTTATTCACATTACACCACACAGTAGTGCCCCTTATGCAACTTATGCCACACAGTAGTACCTACTTTATTGAAAAATGCATTAGAATGGGAACTATAGTGGTTATGATGTGGTCACACTCTTACCTGATGGTTACACTGCAGCAGAGATTGAGACTCCTGGCCTGATACTCCAATACTGTGAGAAGAAAAAAGCCTATTGGCCAGCAGCAGTAAGAATAAACAGAAGAGGGACCATTAACTACATGTGGCCACTGAGGAGAGTGTAGAGGGGGTGCTGGCTGTGGGTATCAGAATATCCTGGCATTAGCAGGGGGCTACTGGATAAAAAGGCAGCAGACTATAAAACGGAGGTCTTTGCCTATATGTCAGCTAGGGCATTGGCTCACGGTGCATTGTGTCGTTTCCCCCCCCCCCCCCCCCAAGCTGGTATAACACACACTGTGGCTGCCTACCCAGTGGGTTTCGGACTATAGATAGACAGTAATAAGGTCGTCGACAATGTCTAGACAGACTCCAGATGTTAGACAGTCAGTGGATCGGCACACTAAAGGTCGATGGGTACAACTAGTAGACGCATGTCTTTAAAATAAAAAATGTTTTAAGGGTTAGGCCAGAGGTTCCCAATCACGGTCCTCAAGGCTCCCCAACAGTTCAGCTTTTAGAGATATCCATGGTTGAGCACAGGTGATTTAATTAGTACCTCAGTCAATTTGATTTAACCACCTGTGCTCAACCATGATATCTCTAAAACATGAACTGTTGGGGAGCCTTGAGGACCGCATTTGGGAACCTCTGGGTTTGGCACTTACCGGAGGGTTAGACGATAGAAGGGACGGTTAGGGTCAGACACATACCCCGACTGTTAGGCACCAAGGGGAGGGTTAGGGTGAGGATTAGAGCTAGAAAAAAAGTGACCATTTTTTTTTATTTATTTTTTTTGGTGCCGACCTTTCCCTGCTGTCTACCATCTGGTGTCTATACACTCTCGACCTTTTTACTGTCCTTTAATCCACACCCCTTCCCAGTATGGGGCCTGGTTGTGGCTCAGCATGTACATGGATCTGCTCGGGTGACTACTCATGTACCGGCCACTCCACATCAGACTGATCACTTAGGTGGGGACCCAGAACACAGTTTCATCTGAGCAGGGACTGCTGATGTCTGTTGGCTCCGAGCCCTTCCATAGCACACAGCCTGGGAAGGGGAGCAACAAAGGATAGAGCGTGATTTTATTTAAATTGACTCATGTTGAGTAAATGGGTAAAGTTGATTGTGTGAATACTGTACACCAGGGCTAGCCAACCCTGGTCCTCGAGAGCTACCAACAGTGCATGTTTTCCAGGTCTCCTCACAGAATCACAAGTGAAATAATTAGCTCCACCTGTGAATCTTTTCAAATGTGTTAGTGAGTAATGACTACACCTGTGCACCAGCTAGGTGGTCTGGAAAATGTGAACTGTAAGTAGCTCTCGAGGACCGCGGTTGGCTACCCCTGCTGTACACTGTTAGTACAGTACTTTCTTTGACTATTTGTTTCACAAATTCTTCCATTCAGGAGCAGTCACGGGTCACTAGGAAGTGTAAGATTCCTTAATCATCAGGGAACTCTCTCACTTATCAGCAACTTTTGCTCCATACTGTTCAATGTCTTTCCTGTTTATAGTGCTCCTAGAATGAAAATCTGTGACATGTATACGAGTATATGTAAAAATCAGTGGCAGATGTATGACTGGAGCAGCATATGCAGCTGCTAGAGAACCCAGGGTGAGGGGGACCCAGCAATACTTGTCCATTCTACCAGAGATCGGGATTGCATCATGCAAGTAACTGCATTTGCTCTAACTGAAACGTTCCATCAATGTAATGCTATAAGTGACTGTAGAGTGAAAAGGTGTGTTTTATATTTAAGTTCCTTGAACTTATGCTTTCTTATGACTTTATAGTTTCTAGCAGAAGGGGTTAAAATTATTCAGAAAATGGAGTATTTATTCTGTATGTAATGTATGTATGTCATTTGAATCTCACCCACATATAATCAGCTGCGATTCCCTAGCAATTGAATTAGAAATGCCCATGTTGTATATTAGACTTATGGAGCATACACCCGGTCAGATTTGTCAGATGAACAATTGAGCGATTTTACCAAAGATTTGAACGATTTTTAACTGCATTAAAATGAATGGAATCGTCCAAGTCTGACTGCAAACACATCAGATGTCAGATATCGTTATCTGACCATCGGAAACGTGCATCGTCCATCATTCAGGCATGTCAGATTTTCCTGAAGATATGAACGATTTTTTAAAATAGTTATCGTTCAGATCTGAAGAAAAATCTGACCGTGTGTATGCACCATATGTTGTGTGTGTGTGACCTGAGTGAAGTGTTTGAGAGATTGGGGAGATCATCCTGGACCCCAAAAAAGTGGCAAACAAGACAGCAGAACAATGTAGAGGGCTGTTGGGAGCAGTTACATGGCGTCAAATAATTTGAATTTTGCAACATTTATAGTGGATGGCAAAAATGATAGCCTGGAAAAAAAAGAGCCTGCCAGTGCATTAGCAGGCTAACTTGCAGTATATATATATATATATATATATATATATATATATATATATATATATATTTATAATATATTGTACTGGTGTGCATGTGTGTGTATATAATATAATTTTTCCAGTTATTTATAGAGCGCACACATTCTGCAGCGCTTTACAGAGAATTTGTTCATTCACATTAGTCCCTGCCCCAGTGGAGCTTACATTTTCGGTTCCCTATCTCATCCGCAGACACATACACACTAGGGTTAATTTGTGTTGGGAGCCAATTAACCTACTGGTATATTTTTGGAGTGTGGGAGGAAACTGGAGTACCAGGAAACCCACACAAGCACAGGGAGAATATACAAACTCCTCTATCTCGTATCTATCTCTTATGTATCTTCTCAGACTTTTCAGAATGTCCTCATTAGAAACTACATACTGTACAATGGAATTGATGTATGCAGGTCATGCTGTGCCTGGCAAGACTTAAAGGCATTTGATTTGCTTTGAAATTATTAGTTGTAGCACTGTACTTAATGGCTGATACTCATGGCATAGAGATGTGTCTGCATATTTGTGTAACAACATAGTCATCTCTATAACTTGGCATTGCAGTGCTTCTAGGCTTTCTGTGTACGGTAAGGGTTAAACTCAGGATCAAAACCCCAAAGTGTTTCTTGAATATTTGAAGATAGTTCCGCTATGTGGACTTGCTATAAAATACATTAGTTACTTTTTGTCTGTCCAGAATGCTGCTAGATTTGTTGGGAACAAGTTGGCTATTAAACAGTTGGCTCCAAATCCCTATTTTGCTTTCATTTCCTATATTCATGTTCAAACAGATGAATGTATATAGTCTTATGCAGGCTATTACTCTCTAGTGAGGCTAGCATTTTTTTGTACTAGAATCCATGCTGACCGTAGAACCAGATTATCAGTTTATCATTGGTATGGATCATTTACCTTTCCAAAAAGACAGCAGGGGGATGTAGTCAGCATCCCATCGATATTCGATGACGTTCAGACATACAGATGTGTCCTCGTACATCTAGCCTCCTTGCACGTTAAACAGCCTTTCTAGTTGCGCCATACGGTGGCGTGACTCGGTAGTGCACAGCGTCTTTCCGTTCAACTTTTTGCCAAATGTGTCTTATTTGCACAGTGATGTGAATAGCTAGCACAAACCGCTTCTGCTGATTAAAATGATATGCAGCATGCCTATGTTCTGTGCGACTACGGAGGTATCTGCATGCTTAATGCTACGATAGTGTCAGCGGCTGTAACACTGTAACGTAGCGTTTCGCTTGCAGATACACCCGCAGACGCACAGAGAACATAGGCATGCTGCATATCATTTTAATCAGCAGAAGCTGCTTGTGCTACCTATTGAAGGCAAAAAGTCGCACGAAAATACACTCTGCACTATTGAGTCGCACAGAGCTCCTGCATTATGTGTAGCACACAAAGGATAGATGTATGTGGACACATCTGTGTAGACTGTACGCACTGGCCGACGCACCCATTATAAATCGGCCATTCAATTGAACGGCCGATATATTGGCCTATGTGTACCCAGCATTACAGTGTTTTAATCCCCAGTGTATTAACTAGGATTTAGATTAAATAAATTAATAGAAGCGGTAGGATCTACTGTTGGCATAGAATGAAGTGTATTCCATAATGGACACCCGTATATTATATATGTAACGGGTTGTATAATTTGAATTCACATTCAGCCATGAAAAACAAATGTTTGTAATTCCGAACAGGTTTACCCACTGTAGTATTAATTCTAGCACCCTGCACCTGTCACAAACCATGCAGTTTCTCTTTCAAGACTGGGGTGTCGCTCTACTGCTCTTCTGCTTCTAGCACTCTCTGGTCTGTGTATCAAGTTTGTTACATCAGCTTAGTGTGCTAGAAGCATCAGAGCAGTAGTGAGACACCCCAGACAGGAAAGAGGAACTGCGCGGGCTGAGACAGGTGCAGGGTGCTAGAATGAACACTACACTGAATATACTTTTAGACATGAGAATCTATATTTAATAACTTTAATATCCAACTTACATTTTTCTTTGGGTGTGGCAGGCATTACAGCTGTAGTGTATTACTGGCCCACCTTAATATAAATGAATGAAATCTATTTGCCTACATTATGGGAGTTTGTTTTGATGAATGTGAAAATGAAACCTTGTAGCAGAGAAATGTGCTGGGCACTAGTATCCAACTTGTAACCACATTGCTCTCTTCCACTGTAAGGAAGAACATTGAGGATTTATGCCAACACCTGGATTGATATGGCAAACCCCATCCAGTGGGCACGTCACCGATGGCAGCATGCTGTACCCTCAGAAAGTAGCCGCAATGAAACCTCAGAAGGGTCCTCGCCATCACGACACTTCCTGACATTTGGCAGAAACAATGGAAGAGGCAGATTATCTTCTAAACACAGGATCATTGTCCCATGTTTGGATCAGTTTAAGGAAGAGTATGAGATGCTCACCAAAGGCTACAAGAACAACAAAATATGCACTACCAAATACACATTGCTGAACTTCATTCCAAGGAACCTATTCGAACAGTTCCACAGGTAAGTTTTTGCTGACTCAGTGGTTATTGCACCTGTGCAGAAATGCATCAGCAGCAAATGAGGTAGTTGGTTGGCAAGGATATTCCCTACAGCAGTGTTTCCTAGCCCAAGTCCTCAGTGCATGTATTACAGGACTCAGGGGTCTATATACTAAGCAGTGTTAGGAGACACAGTGAAAAGTGATAAGACAGTGATAAGGTGCCAGCCAGTCAGCTCCCAACTGCCATCTCACAGGCTGTGTTTGAAAAATGACAGTTGGGAGCTGATTGGCTGGCACCTTATCACTTTCTTATCACTTTTCACTCTGTCTCCTAACACTGCTTAGTAACTAGACCCGTCAGTATCACGGTTGAAATAATTAGTTCCAGCCACAGATCTTGTAAATGCATCAGCCAGTAATGAATACATTTGTACACCAAATGGGAGATCTGTAAAACATGCACTGTATATCCTTAAAGGGGGCGATACAATTCAACGTGATGTGAATAGTGCCAGGATGGAGTTCCAGGAGCTATTCAGTGGTCACCCATCGCACCCTGCACTTACTATAGTTCGGAGATGCCGGTTACCGCACTTTCTTCAACTAAAGTGACTGCTGCAGTGCTGTTAGCGCTGCTCTAAGCATCGTGGTCGGCACTTAAGTCTGATTTCTGCTCGCACCTTCCTCTAATCGGACTTAACAGCGCGGTCAGTTGAATAACTCTGGGAACTCCTTCTCAGCGCTATTCACATCGCATTGAATGTGGACTTTGGGAACTTCTGCCCTACAGGATTAAATTTAAACTGACCAGTGTTAGAAATGTCCCCTGACTAGCATCTTGTATCTGACTTTGTGTTCAGCTCTTTCTTGATTAAGTTGCTATAGATAAAGATGCGTCCTCCTACATCTAGCCTCAATACGCCACACAGCGCGACTTTCCTGGCGTGAGAGCTGCCAGGTTCCGTGCTACTCTGTTAGCGTCGGGCAATGTGATGCGACCAGGGCGCACCCGCAGACTGTGCCGATTAATTCGATAGGCAACACTTTTATATCTTTGTGCACTTGGGTCTGATTCTGTATATGAAACAAAACTGAACTTAGAATAAAAAAGCTGCGGCCACTACATTGTTTCACTTCGGGGCCGCATCCAATTAGAAGCGAAAGGCCGAGATCCGCGGAAAAGTATCGCGGATCGGGGCTTTTCGCATGGAGAAAACTTATTTCCGTATTCAATTCCAGCCGGGTTTTGCGTACACGGAAAGTCAGTACAATGTAATAGACGAAAAAGATTTGCCTCTGAATTGCAGGAGAAAAGTGCTACATTTATTTTGGGGTGCAAAGGTGGGAAACCACTCACAACCCTTGGGACAGCCCCCCAAAGGACAACTGTGTCAAAAAATTCCAGGGAAAAACTTAACACCTCCAAAAAAGTACTTTCATTTTGGGAGTGAAAAAGCACAAAGTGGAGGGACAATTTCAAAAACTAGGGAAATAAGGTTCTGGGGGTGCTCTAAGAAGAGGCCAAATGTTTTTGAGATTGTAGGTGGTTGTAGGACAGTGGAATTTCACTTTTATTAAAACTTTCACTTTAGAGACAGTAAAACATGCTGGCACCCATTTTCAAGTACCCCAAATTTGACAGGACTACTTATTTTCACAAAAAAATACTTGTGCAAAGACGCTAATAAGTAGTTTCAATAGCTACTTAAGTACCCCAAATAGCTTTATTAGGGCTATTCGGGCACGTCTACATTGATTCCCAATGTTAGTGCATCTTTTTGGGGGTTCAGGCTGATTTCCCCGTTTGACAGCACTTTCTGCCTGTTCCAACTTCGCAGCTTGCTGGTTTCACGTGGTTTGGATTCAATAGGGTGAATAGCGGGGGCGTGCACGATAAGTTTCCGCGTCCAAAACACGCGATGTAGGTGGAAAGTCGGGCAGGCAAAACTTTTTTTGCAGACACAAAACTAATTGAATACTGCCCTTAGTCTCATACAGTTATAAAAGTGTCAAATTAATCAGCACAGTCCACAATCTGCTGGTGCGTCCTAATCGCATCGCAATGCGACTTAGATGCATTTTCAGCAAAAACAGATGACTGACGCTAGCAGAGTAACATGGGACCTGGCGCTGAGGGGCTTTTTAGCGCAACTACGGCATTGATGTATAAGGACATCTTTATACTTACCTACTACTCGGTCACAGGCTTGTTCCTATTCTTCACACAGGAGTCTATAATATTTGAATGCACTGAGCTTCCGAAGCTATTCAATACACCGCGCTGTTTGGGCGGACTAAGGATATCTTGTCGCACCCCCCTGGGGATGCAAGGAGAAATCTGACCAAAGTGCTGGGCGCACAGCTGTTTATCTGTATAGCGCGGCGCTGACGGCCACGCGCCCGGCACTTTGGGCAGAGAATGCCGATTACCGGTCCTTAACACCCTTGTTACAACGCAAGAAACTGCATTCTCCGACCACACTGCACTGAATTGAATAGCTCCGAGAGCTCGCTCCTGACGCTATTCAATTCGCGTTGAATTGAATTGCCCCCATAGTGTGTGTGTGGTTTGTTTTGTTTTTCCTTTTTAATGCTTTCGTTTAATTTCTTCTTGGGCTTTTTGTTGACTAGTTCCTCTTATTGGGAACACGACGAAGGCTCCCCATATTATCATTACGTTATAAAAACTTCAGATGAATTTAGTTTGATTACGTTAATGCCCAAGAGACATACACCAAGTGAGCACTATTAGTCTAAGGGCCTGATTCAGTAAGGATCTCTATTGCATTTACAGCTGCGAATTCACACGGAACGCAGATGAGAAAATATGCTAATGTTTGCAAAAGCCCCGCCGACCTAAAGACGCCGACTGCTGCTTTCTCACATCCATCCACTGTAACTCTTCTGTGTAACAATCTTTCACCGACACACATTGATCACTCACGCAGTATTTACACCAGGTCTGACCTGCCGCAAATCTCTGCGCACGCAGTGGGCTCTAAAGCTGCGTATACAATCGCAGTGACTAATTTATGTACGCCCAAGCAACTGCGTTCAAATGGACAGGAACGCCAGTGTTTTCCCTACCACTCCCCCTGTCACCACTCCCAAACGCTCAGGCTATCACTCACTATAGATGGGTTTCTGTGTGCGTACGTAATTGCAGTGCAGCATATGCGCAAAGGCTAACAATCGCTTGATCTACGTGCGAATGCTGCTGAATCAGACCTTAGGTGCGCCTAGGCTGTCTGGATTATGACAAGTCACTACACTCCAAGAAAGATTTTATATTAAAGTGTTTGTTGGAGCCACTAATTTGCACAAATTCCTCATTTCCAAATTCCTCGTTCCTCATTTTACAGTATATATTTAGTTATTTTAAATGTCCTCTTTAAACTGGGTAGTCTAACTTTTGCACCATAGGCTGGGCACACACCTATAGATTTGCTGTCCAACCATCCAACTACTGTAGTTGATTGGTTGGAATGAAAATCATGAAGGCAAATGACAATCAGCAATTTGCTCCCAAACGCTGGAAAATGGACAAAAACAGTTTGAACAAATTTGTTTAGATCAAACATTTAACAAACTTGTCTGAACGACCATTTTCATCTGTTTTCTGGCATTTAGGAGCAAATTTCTGATCATCAGTTACTCCCATACATTACCAGATTTTCATTCCAACCAATCTACTAGTTGGATGGTTGGACAGAAACTCTTTAGGTGTGTACCCAGCATTACAGCAGAGTGCCTTCCTTTCTAGGTGCACCTTAAAGAGGAACAACATTCAAATTCACAAGAGTTCCAAGTGTAGTAACAGCATAAAAAAATGTAAATATAGTAACATTCCTGACTGTCACTCGCAATATATTTTACTGTTGCAGTCTATATCTGTAAAATTAATTTTTTTTGTTCTCTACCATATATTTTCTTTTCAGAGCAGCCAACCTATACTTTCTCTTTCTGGTGTTTCTCAACTGGGTCCCTTTGGTTGAAGCTTTCCAGAAGGAAATCACAATGCTCCCCCTTGTGGCCGTTCTAACTATCATTGCTATAAAAGATGGTCTAGAAGACTACAGGAAATACAAACTAGACAAGGTCATCAACCATATATTCACTCTGGTATATTGTAGGTGAGTGTCTGCTCCAAATGTCTACATAATCTTAAATCTAAACTGTAAAGACAAGGTTAATTCCTCACATTCCTGCACACAGAACAGCTGGTCTTGTGTGTGTGTGGGGTGGAGCCACCGACACCAAGTTAGTTCGCCAGTGACTATAAAGGAACAACAGTGTCTAGTCGGTGACAGGGTTGCAGGCATACTTTTACTGGTAAGATGCTGGAATCAACGCTGTTGCTGTTTGTACCATCCTGACTTACCTGAATAAACTACAGCAAGCTGGTTCAGCAAAGACGTGTGTGGACATTAAATTAATAGTTTGCCCACTATGGGGGGAATTTAATTAAAGGCGAAATCGGCTGATATTGCAGCCGGTTTCGCCAACGACTGTGGAAAAAACTGCCGTTTTTCGCCTAAAAACTGGAGAAATATTTTATCCAGCCTAGGGCAGGCGAAAAATTTTTGAAAAATCCCTATTTTTGGGTAAAAATTTGGGGATTTCTTTCAGAACCCTTTGGACAGCCCCCTTAATGATAGTTTAACAAGTTTTTCGGAAATTGCATACTTTGGCGAAAAAGACAGCTGAAATTTCGGTTTCAAGGTATATATATTTTTTTTCCCCCCGTGAAAACTGCGTTTAAGGTATTGGGTCTGGTATTTTGAAGGGCCATAAGAATGCGCCAAGAGTTTTAAACATTGCACATGGCTGGCGCAGGCGGTTTTTCAAAACCGCTAAAAAAACGCCTGCTCCTGCCACGTGTGACGTTTAAAACACTTGGCTCATCCTTACGGCCCTCCAAAATACGAAACCCAATATGTTAAACGCATTTTTCAAGAGAGAGAAAAAAAATTTAGACCAAAAGTTCAGCGGTCGTTTTTCGCTAAAGTACGCAACTTACGATTTTTTTTTCTCTGCTAAAGTATCATTAGGGGGGCTGTCCAAAGAGTTCTGTAAGAAATGCCCACATTTTTACACAAAAATAGGGATTTTGCAAGTTTTTCCCCTTTTTTCAAATTGGAGAAAAGTGTTCTCCATATTTACATGAAAAATCGGCGATAATATTCCCTAAAAAACTGCGGCGATATCGCTGATAATTGAATCCAGCCCTATATGTGGTTTCCACCCTGTATTTAGAGTCTGAATGAATGAAGATATCATTATTAAATGAGATTAGACAGTCAGTGTTTAGCCGTAGGAATATGGAAGGAGCTTTATATAAAACTGACAAAAATTGTAATGAGTGCTAAATTTTATATGACCCTGTCTGTACCTCAGATGCACTTAAAGTAGCTTTTCTGTGTTATACATTTTACAAAACATTTAACATAAAATAGAATGAGTGGATCCCTCACATACCTGCTAAACAGATACTTGAAAACCATACAATAGGGGCTTTCAACTCCACCCCAACAGATAATGTTTTGAAGATTTCTTTAATTCTAGTGATTTATCGATGTGGCTGGGTGGGTCAGTAATTATACCACCTGTCTGCACAAGCCGGAATCCTGAAAACAAACTGTTGTGGGTACTTGAGGTCTGGAGGGGAACCCCTTACCATACAATATAACATTATACATTTTCATGTACTATATAACTGGTACCTTTCTTGTGTAACGGACTGCATAGACTTACAGCGGCCATGCGCCACTCCCCTCTAACTGCAAGTCATCTGCTGATACACATTTCTCTTCCCAAATTACACAGGTTTATTTTCTGTCCCTGATCTCATTGCTGGGTATGACCTTCTAGTCTGGTTGGCCATTTGACTGGCTGTCTAATGGTACGTAGACACGTAGCGATTTAAAAGAATGATTTGAACGATATTGATATGGTTATCTTTCAAATTGTTCTTTTTAAATGGACCCTACCAGCTTACCATCGACCAGCGATGCGCGGCCACGTATGAACGATAGCGATATCGTCCATTGGCCGTGCATGCCGGTCAACTTGCTCGATATCGAGCAAGTTACTATAGGGACCCGCGATTGTCAATCGCGGGTCGCTATAGTCAGTTGGTGTGCTGGATGATCGATATTGATCATCCAGCATACCAGGGAGGGTGCATAACTATCTGCCAGCGATATCGTATCACTGGCAGATCCCTACGTGTGTACGCACCTTCAGAAATTACATACTAAAGTAGTTACAAGGTTCTTTGTGTATGTGGAAGCCCCAGTTGTCTGTCAAGTTTGGAGACCTTTGCTTTCATGTTATGCAGTTTTGTGGGACCAATAATTACTGGTGATTATTACATGAACCAGATAAACTATATAAAGGTTTCTAATTTCCGCCCTGCTGTGAATTTAGAATGGTAATAGGAAATGTTTGGCCCTTTACTATTGCCTTAGCTGGCATGTCTCCTAATAGGAGTACCTATCTGTCCCTTGTACTTACCTAGTTACAGATACTTATTTTTTTCTGACATGTTCCAGCCTGAATGCATGTGCTTCAGGCACGCAACTTGTGCATAGGACAAGTATAATGGTTTAATATGTCACTTTTCAATGTCTCTTAGGAAGGAAAAGAAATATGTCGAGTGCTACTGGAAAGATGTTCAGGTGGGGAATTTCATTAAGCTCCGGTGTGACGAGATTATCCCTGCCGACATGGTCCTGCTGCATTCCTCGGACCCTGATGGGGTTTGTCATATTGAAACTTCTAGCCTTGATGGTGAAACAAACTTGAAGCAGAGACAGGTGGCTAAAGGATACAGCATGGTAATGTCTGAACTTTGTCCGAGAGAGAGCCACAAAGTTGTCCGAAAAATGTCAGGTCACGTTCGTGGTAGCAGTGCACTTGGCAATGTCCTTTTGGCCATTTGATATCAAGATGCACAAGGACCAACTGTACATAGGGGATCATCTTCATACTGGGTGGGGGGGCCATAGATTATGGGAGTCAGTGCAGTGCCCCATCCTTCAATGTCAGCTTAGTGCTCAGTGTTTAAAATGAACAGGATTTATCGGGAAAGATCTAAGGGTAAAGGGCATCCCTGAGTGCAGGTTGCTGCCCCGAAAGTGATGGTTCCTGCTAAAATTAGAGCAATTACTATACTGCTCACATCTGAGGCAAGCTGGAATCTAATTGTATGCAACATCAGCACTTGGACCGTTCTAGAGAATATTTATTTATAAGGTGCCGCAATGGTTTCATAGTGCAGTGCAAAGGGAATAGGACAAATTACATAAGTACAAACCATGTCACATAATTTACTGTACATAATTGTGTAGAGCAGACGAGGGAGAAGAGGAGACATTACGCGCCTTGCTTTTTGGGAAATTAATTTACAGTTAAAATATAAATACTGTGTTGTGATCAGATGCCAGAAAAGTAAACATGTCACGAATAGTTCTAGATTGCAAATGACTTACAAATTAAAAGGGAGGAAAATACAATGTGTGGACACAGGCTGTCAGTAGTCACTGACAATGATTTCCTCTGTGTAAGCATATGAATATATTTTACCTTGGATTTCATGGATTCATAGAATCCCAAGAGTATATTTACTAAAGTGCAGGATTTTACAAATGGAGATGTTGCCCATAGCAATCAATCAGATGCTACTTAACTGTTAACTAGCACCTACTAGAAGATAATGGCTAGAATCTGATCAGTTGCTATGGGCAACATCTCCACTTCTAAAAACTCTCACTTTTTAGTAAATATACCCCTCGAAGATATATATATATATAATATATTTTTTCTTTTGTAACCATTACATCTGACTCAGATTTTCCATATTGCCTACATTCCTAGATTTAGTGTAACCTGGTGGCTGGCATATAAACCACTAAAGCTGGGCATCCACTATACAATTTTCTGTCAGATATCTGTCCAATCTGGCTGGTTGGAATGAAAACCTGGTAATGTATGGGAGCAAATGACAGTCGATCATATAGTTTTAAACACTGAAAAAAGGACTAAAAAAATTGTTCAAATTGGTTACATTTGTGTGTTTTAACCAATTTGTCTGAACAACCATTTTTGGCTATTTCCAGTGTTTGTGAGTAAATGGACGATTGTCATTTGCTCCCATACATTACCAGGTTTTCATTCCAACCAGACAGATATCTGACAGATATGTCGAGTGTGTTTTCAACCAAAACATGAATAGCAATAGTACAAATCACATTACCATCGGGGTTGTAAGTATTTATATAATCTGTGTTCATTATATTATATAAAGACCTTTTTTATTCTCTGCGCTAGCTTAAATATTATAAATGTCTAGAATCTATCTCTGCTTCAAGCTATTCTCTGTTAAAGGCATTTCTGTATCTTAAACATTTTATGCCAAGTCCAAATGCTAATTTGTATGTTTCTATTACTTAGGAGGAATCTAAATGACTGTGTAATTTTAGGTCCTGGAAGTAATAACTGTCCTATGCAATAATAACACTCTAGGAAAAGCATCTCAGTCAAAAACAAAAAAAAGTTAGATGTTTTCTGAACCAGATAACTTAATGAAGGAATTTCCTGTATACATCCTGTAAAATGCTTTCTGCGGTCTCTCACGATTACCCGTTCTTTGTTTACGAAGGATTATGACTTTGAGCCTGAAAAGTTTTCAAGCCGGATCCAGTGTGAAACTCCAAATAGTGACATTGGCAGATTCAAGGGCGTCCTGTAAGTATGTGTGACGCCTTCTCAAATGGTCATCTGTATTGCTTTCTAAAGTATGGAGATCATTAAATGATATGTTTTTATATTTTTATATAAAGATCTCATCCAGATGAGGAGAAAGTTGGTCTCGATAAACACAATTTGTTGTTGAGAGGCTGCATTGTGCGAAATACAGAAACTGTTATTGGTATTGTCGCATACGCAGGTGAGTATTGCTAAAATGGATGGGTTTTTTGTAGTTCTCATTCTATTTGTTGTTAGTATCATGGATTTTGTATTGTCTGACAAATATAAAACTATACTTAAACATAAAGGTAGTAAAAAAAAACAAAAAAAAAAAAAAACGCTGTACTGGTCACTAAGACGTCACATCCGTTTTATGGATAAAACAGGAGAATATCCATTGGGATTACCAGAGACATTGTAATAGCGATACTGGGTTGGTCTTGTATTGGAATTGGTAATTGGGTTCTATGATCTGGTTATTGAGAGTAAGGTGCAAAGAAATTATTTCTTTGTGTTTTTAGGACATGAAACCAAGACTATGCTGAATAACAATGGTCCCCGATACAAGCGAAGCAGATTGGAAAGGAGGCTGAATTCTGATATATTGTGGTGTGTCCTGCTCTTATTGATAATGTGCTTGGTCGGAGCCCTGGGTAATTAACCAAGAAAAAAAATGTGTATCCCTTTTATTCAGCTATGCAGCATAAATTGCATGTTCATGCATGTCACGAAGTGCCCTAACAGAGATCACTGGGTGGGTTTATATCAGGGATGGGGAACCTCAGGCCCGGGGGCCATATGAGGCCCTTGGAATCATTTGGTCTGGCCCTCTGAGCTTTTCTCTGCTAGCCTCATCTGGCTAGCAGGGTGCCTAGAATGGCACACTGCAGCCACAATCTATGCAGCAGCGCCGCCAGGAGCGTCGGTCACACCGCTGCCCTTACAGCTCCCCGGAGCATCCTCTGGATGCTCCCGGCATTGCTGTAATCACCTGCGATTGTGGCCTCGCCCCATGTGAAATCACACGGAGGGGGCATGTCTTGCCCCATGTGAAATCACATGGAAGGGGTGTGGCCTGCACCGGCCCTGTGAAAAAAAAAGTGTGTGTACCGGCCACAATTCGTGTTTTGGATCTTTCTTTGTGTTTTGGATCTGGATTGGTTTTGCCAAAACCACCCTTTGGTGTTTTGGATCTGGATTTTTTTGAAAAAAAGCATAAAAACAGCTAAAATCACAGAATGTGTTGGTTTTTCTGCTCCTATGCTATGATTAACCTCAATAACCTTAATTTCCACTAATTTCTAGCCTATTCTGAACACCTCACAATAGTGATTTTATGTCCAAAAGGTTGCACCGACGTAGCTGGATGACTATGCTAAGCGACACGAGTGGGCAGCACAAACACGTGGCCCATCTAGGAGTGACACTGCGGTGGCAGACAGGATGGCAGTTTGAAAAACTAGGCCCCAAACAGTACATAATGCAAAGAAAAAAAAAAAGGTGCAAGATGGAATTGTCCTTGGGCCCTCCCACCCACCCTTATGTTGTATGAACAGGACATGCACACTTTAACAAACCAATCATTTCAGCGCCAGGGTCTGCCACACGACTGGCTGAAAAGATTGGTTCGTTTGGGCCCCCACAAAACAAGCTGGCAATTAATCTGTCCCTGCACAAACTGTCTCTACGGAGGCAAGATGTCGTCCTCATCCTCCTCATTCACCGATTCCTCACCCTCTTCAGTGTGTACATCCTCATCCTCAGAGTATTAATTCGTCCCCGCTGGAATCCACCACCACAGGTCCCTCTGTACGTTCTGGAGGCTGGTCTCCCTGGAAGAGTTGATAATTCATTTTTATGAACATAATCTTCTCCACATTTTGTGGAAGCAACCTCCTACGCCTTTCGCTGACAAGGTTCCCGGCTGCACTAAACACTCTTTCGGAGTACACACTGGAAGGTGGGCAACTCAGGTAAAATAGAGCCAGTTTGTACAGGGGCCTCCAAATTGCCTCTTTTTCCTGCCAGTACAGGTACGGACTGTCTGACATGCCTACTTGGATGCTGTCACCGATGTAATCCTTTAACAGACAGACGCACGCTTGTCGCTGCTGCTTTGAGGATGCAGGTGCGGCTACAGCCCACACAATTCACAAAGACAGGAAAAAAAATAATTTTTTATTTTTTTTTGGAGTGCACTTCGGCGGTTACAGCACCTTTTTTAACGGACAAGCCAGCCCGCCCGCCCGCCCTTTACTTATGACACAGGTGCACGCTTGGCGCTGCTCCTTTGTTGATGCTCGTGCAGTCACAGTGCACACAATTCACAAACACAGAAAATAATTCCTCCACCATTCTGTCAGTGGTGACAGTATCATATGCAGTGACAGTAGACATGTCAGAAATTGTTGGCACGTCCTTCAGTCCGGACCAGATGTCCAAACCGGCCCTTGACTTATGACACAGGCGCACGCTTGGCGCTGCTGCTGTGTTGATGCACGTGCGGCTACTGCGCATACATTTCGCACACAAACACAGAAAAAAAAGAATTGTTTATTTTTTGTGGAGTGCACTTTGGGGGTTACAACACCCTTTAACAGACTTATGGGACACAGGCGCACGCTTGGCGCCGCTCCTTTGTTGATGCACATGTAGCCACAGTGCACACAATTCACAGAAAATATTTTTTTATCTTGTTTGGAGTGCACTTTGGGGGTTACAGCACCCTTCAACGGTCAAGCCAGCCGGCCCTTTACTTATGACACAGGCGCACGCTTGGCACTACTTTGCTGATGCACGTGCGGCTAATGCGCGCACAATTCACAAACACAGAAAATATATTTTATTTTTTTTGCACTTGGGGGGAGCACCCCTGATGGACAGAGCACCCCCTGGACAACACTACAGCACCCCTTTAGGACTGGGACACTGCACAGGACTTTGGAGTGGACACAGCCCCTATGGAAAACAGCAGCACAGCACAACAATACACTACACTACACAGCCCAGCCAGCCCTAACTCCCACCATCCCTCTTCACTGTCCACAGCCGAGTGAAAAAATGGCGCCGACGCGGGTACCTTATATAGAATCGAAAACCCGCGAGACCCGGAAGGTGGGATGATGACGTTTTGCCTCGATTTCAGATCCGAGTCAGGCGGGAAAAGTCGAGCCTGACTCGGATCAGGATTTCAGAAACCCGAACACACACACACTCTCTCTCTCTCTCTCTCTCTCTCTCTCTCTCTCTCTCTCTCTCTCTCTCTCTCTCTCTCTCTCTCTCTCTCTCTCTCTCTTCTCTCTCTCTCTCTCTCTCTCTCTCTCTCTCTCTCTCTCTCTCCTCTCTCTCTCTCTCTCTCTCTCTCTCTCTCTCTCTCTCTCTCTCTCTCTCTCTCCTCTCTCTCTCTCTCTCTCTCTCTATATATATATATATATATATATATATATATATATAATATATATATATATATATAATTTATTTTATATGAAGGTTTTCTTCTGAACAGTAACATGTGAGAGAGTTTGAAAAACATTGTCACCACTTATTTAAAATAAGAGTTGTCACAAATTAAATTTTTTCTTTTTTAATTTAAACCTGAACTATCACCTTGGAAATTTGGCTCTGTGCTGCCGGCCTCCCTCTAGTGAAAGGCCCAGGCTGTATGTAGCTGGTTCTCTGCCTATGAGGGCAGAGGCATCATCCTGACCGTATTTTCCAAGCTGGTAGTGCAGCTTTATTTAGTCTCCGAGATTAAAGGCTAACCAAGTGCAGATAGGCGTATCTCTGCATCTTCTTCCTGTTTTGCATGAAATGTGTGAATTTCCTTTTGTAGCCCAAAATAGATTACATCGTGGACCTATACAGAATTGTCATTGTTTTCAGTAACTGTTTTGTTTGAATTACACTTTAGTGTACAATTAGCTAAACTGAATCTGCGGCTACCACATCCTGCGCTAGGACAGTGAATGTCTGCACTCCCGTTATTGGGGATAAACCATGTACTGTACCAGAGTGCATTTTATACATTATCTGTGTGTTAAGTGATTATTCAAACAGAGAGAGAGCGTATATAGTGCACCACCTACAGGGAATATTGGAAAGGCTGCTCCCAAGGGTAATTACCACTTCCCCTTAAGCCAGTGGTTCCCAAACTTTTATGTATCACGGCGCTCTATCATCCTTATCATCCTGTCATCCTTAGGTTGTTATGTGGTGGTGGACAGCTTTACACTTCTGTTTGTTCACGTTTTTATATTAAATTTACCATATATAATTTGATTTGGTGCTGAGGCACCTCTGCAAGTGTCCCAAGGCACCCCAGGGTGCCATGGTGCACAGTTTGGGAACCTCTGCCTTTAAGCCAATAGATAAGCTTCGAACACAATAAAAATTGTTGGAGCACCTATACTTCCAGTATTTAAACACAAATATATGGTCCAACTCACTGTTTCAAATTATTTAATAAACACTATATAAAAAAAACCGGTACAAATGTTCCTTTCATACATAAAGGCATCTCTATAGGCAAAATGTGGAATGTAACAGTTTATCAAACAGTTCACTTGGTAATCTGCATCTAAATAGAAACTGTCTAAGATAATTACCAGAAGGACTGCTAAAAATACAATAATCTACTTCCTTTGTTACTAATTATCGTTCAAGTATTGATGGTTAGCAGACCAATAAGGCTCAAAATCCAATGTGGATGCAGTTTGTACACCCATCTATATCCTCACTTCATGATAGAAAGGCCGTGTTTTGAACATAGGATAGCCATGTGGTAAGTATCCGGCTCCAAGAATGCAAGAGGGGAGTTGTAATAAAAGTGGCTGGGAATTAAATAACAGCGTTTGATTTGCATACTGTTGATGAAAGTGCCGGCAATATGTCACTTTACCCGGCTACAGCTCCACCGCTGTTTCTCCCAGCTTAGACGCTGCACCAGCAGCAAGGTCATAAATGTAATAATTCACATCTCCGGTTGTGTGGCTGACTGCCACTCCGCTGCTCTTGCACTCTCCCGGCTGTACACTACACCAGCAGCTATGATCGCAGCCCACACCTACTACGCTTCTCCAGTTGTAAGGCTATGCGGCAGATGCACGTGTCAGACGCCGCTGACTAATGCTGTTAGGTGAAATTTATCAGTCTCTGTGTCCATATAAAGGATGTTAAGGTAATTGTCCACCCTCAGGGGGTCATTCAGACACGCTCGCGAGCGCAGGACGCTCGCAAGCGGGTCAATGTTGCCCCACTACGCATGCGCACGACGGAGGGAGCTCCGTCGTGCGCATGCGTAAGACCCGGATAGCGACGGGCTCTCCGTCGCTCCGGGTCTCGCACCAAAGGAGGCGTGCTGTCGATGTTGAGTGACAGCACGCCCCCTTTGGTGGGCGTGCCGGGGGCGTGGCTGCCAGACGGAGGCGTTCCCATGGGAACGCCTACCAGCTGAAGCCGGCCCCACTGACATCACTAGTGATGTCAGTGGGAGTGATTTTGGCTCTGATAGAGCCAAAATCACTCCAGGGCTTGCGGAAGCGAGACCCTACCAAAGGTTTAGGGTGGGGGAAGCGGAAGTAGTGTTAGGCACCCCCGGGGGGGTACTTAGGGTTAGGCACCACCAAGGGAGGGGTGGCATACTTACGAGCTGCTGTTGGGATGTCCTCCCTTCGGGCTTCGGTATGAGAACCGGCGGCTATTCAGCAGTCAGTATTTCACAGATTCCCCTTATGCAATGCCCCCTGTGCCCTTTATGCTGTGACCCCAGTACTAGTTTTACCTCCCAGTGCAGAACAGCCCGCCCGCCTACACCCCTGTGCAGTACTTGCGTTTCTTCACACTGGCACCGCTCCACGCTGTCACTCCCGTTGCCGCGCTGACTGGATCCAGCTGGTGCACCGGCTCCTTACATCGCGGGTGATATTATAACACCCGCACACTGCATTACTGTAACGCTGGCCTCTGAAGCAATCCGCGGCTTCTTTAGCCGCTGATCGCTTCAGAGTCCAGCATTCACAGTTGCTGGAAGTTTGTTGATCGCGATCTACCGGTGGGAACTCCGCGAGCTACCAATAGATCACGATCAACTTTTTAGCCGGGCCAACTCTAATAAACCTTTTGGGTATAAAGAACCCATAATATGGATCCATTGTGATTGTTCAAACATACGATTATGCTGTATATTCTAATACTAGAAACGTTTCCTCTATTCTAATTATGACACTTAAATAGTATGTTCATATTTGCAGTCTTTTCCTTTATTTATTTAGAGCTGACATCTGTTTTTTTTTTTTTTTTTTCCTCTTAAAACAAGGACATGGATTTTGGCTGACTGGCTTCTCTGAAGCTCCTGTTTTTAGCATGCCGGAACCGAGTGGAGAGCATACCCCTCCAGCACTGGCTAGTTTCTATATGTTTTGGACAATGATAATCCTCCTTCAGGTAGTTTATGTAGTTGCATGTGGTAGTGTCTTTAACTTATGAATTGTATTCTAGCCACCCACGGGATTGTAAAGTTGTAATTCACTTGCTTTTAACACTGGTGCTATATAACCTAAGCAAATAGTCACCGTATGAGCCAATACAGTGACTTGCTACTTTGGTAGAAAGATTCAAAAACCACTAATGTGGCTGATCTGCTCATCACATTATGCCCACTCCTCACCATTGTGGTGTGCTGCTGAAAACCCGATTACTCAGTCTGAATCTCTAGGGATTGTGACCATCGGGATGCCGATGTCGGTATTCTTAAGGTGCATATCCACTACGCGACCCAGGGAAGACAGTACGATTATGACATTGTAATCGTACTTTCGCACCCCATCCCCTGCAGTGCCTACACTGAACGATTAGTCGTACAGTGTAGGTACCCTCAGTCATCCCCAAACATGGTCAATCGGTCGTCATCGGCAGATTGACCGGCATGTTCGGGCGATTGATGTCGGAATCGACCAGCGGGAGTGCGCATCGCTGGTCGTTTCTGACATTTTAGTGCCCAATTCATGGACGATTAATGGACGACTGAACGATAGCGATGTCGTTTTTCGTTCAGTTGTCCATTAATGTCTGCTAGTGGTTGTGCGCCTTTACTGTCTGCATTCTGATGGTTGGGATCCTGACTACATCCTTATGTATAATTCTTTTATGAAATACACAATATATGGAGACTATTGAAACTTGTTAGAAGATTATGCAAAAATAGAACATCTGATAGAGCTGTCAATGCATGGACACTTTTCCATGACAAAACATGTTGGGGAGATGCATCAAACCTTCTAGAGAGAAAGTGGAGAAGTTGCCCATAGCTACCAATGTAGCTTTCATATATCTAGCACATATAGAATGACTGGAGCTAATTGGTTGCTATGAGCAACCTCTTCACTGTTTCTGAGGTTGATATATCTCCCCCTGGGGTTGAGATGACATAACTCCTTTTAACCTTTCACTCTTGAGCAACATTAGGTACTTGATGTGTTTTGTGGATCACGTCTCTTTTTTTTTTTTTGTTCATTTATAAGACTGGGTTATGCGTCAAATCCTGTGATATTTTCATAAAAGCTTAACAAAAAATTGCTAATAATTTTGATAGAAGTACCAGAATACCCATACAGATGTATCAATGATAGAGATTAGGAGGCCTCTTTATTTGCTTATTACTGTACTCTATAATTTTTCAGGCATTTGTTTTAGGGTGCAGTGACTTTTGTGTTACAGCTTACCAATAAACCACCTGATTAGATAACTGAATAATTACATGGCTCAAGAGCTTCTCCAATGGTGCCCTACTTTTACTGTAAATTCTCCTGCAGTTGAAAATCTAGAGATACTGTGGGGTCTATTTACTAAACTGTTAGGAGCTGATTGGCTGGTACCTTATCAGCGTTCACTTGATCTCCTAACACAGCTTAGTAAATAGACCCCTGTGTCACTTCTACGCATGTGGGAGCCGGCTTTGGTGGTTTACATACTCTCAGTGCATTGGATTACTTGACTTAGACACTTGCATTAAGAAATTTAAAATTGGGTAAAAATAGAAGAAAAAAAATCTGCTGGATTTTGGTGTGTAAGAAAAAAAGCTTTATTTTAATGAAACTTTTTTGTAACAATCCCCTGCTAATAGCAATCTGATTACAGCCGGTTGCTGTATTTGTTAAATTGGCTTCTGTATTCTTTGCATAGGGAAGCCTTCATGAGATAGACCTACAAAAGCGGTCACCAGCGAAAACACCGTTTTATGTGTTTTTTGGTGTTATTATAATTGAGTGTTTGCATTAATACTGCTTCTGATTTGTATAATAAATCTGCTAATAAGTTATGCATATTTAGAGGTATATGAAAGTGTTAAAAAGAGCCTGGTTCCATGTATGCTTTAATAATAAGTTTACTGTTTTCTAGGTGCTTATTCCTATCTCGCTATACGTCTCCATTGAAATAGTTAAACTGGGGCAGGTCTACTTTATCCAGAATGACTGGGATTTTTATTGTGAGAAGTCTGACTCGCTGATAGAATGCAGAGCACTGAATATTGCTGAAGACCTGGGCCAGGTGCAGTATATATTTTCTGACAAAACGGGCACTCTGACTGAGAACAAGATGGTGTTCCGTAGATGCAGCATTGCTGGGGTGGAATACTCCCATAAAGACAACGGTATGTTTTTACAAACGACAATTTTGTGTGTGTTCATGACTGCACAAATCTAGTGTCTCTTTGATGCAGACAGTATTCTATTTTGTGTATGACTTATTAGACCGTATACAAGTTAAGAGCATGGTTACCCAGCTTCAAATATGTATCTGCAGAAGTTCTTGTCATGTCCTAAAAATCGAGTTGGTAAAGCAGTGGCTCAAAGGGTTCACCTTGGATATGACTGGGAGTGGCTTATTTACATAGGGGCAGATATACTAAGCTTTGGAAAGTAAAACTACCAACCAATCAGCTCCTATCTTTTTTCAAACATAGCCTGTAAGATGACAGGAGTGGAGTGGTAGTTTATCACTATCCATTTCTTAGTACATCTCCCCCTTGATAGTGTTCTAAGGAATTATAGTTCAATGTTTACCTAACTCCCATCATTGTTAGTGCATCCTGTCTAGTATGTCCACAATCATCAATAATGCAGTCAAACCCCCTAAAAAAGTTTTTGGGGACTTTGACCGCATTTCTAATATGCACCAAGCTTCAGAAAGTAAAGCTTGGACCTAATTACCCAATAGAAACCTATGGGCTGTTTTCCGCAAAGTGCTGTGAGACTGATCCAATTGTATTCCTCCCAGCACCCCCAGCGGGAAGCGTATCTTTCTCCGTATGTGCATAGGGACTTCTGGGTCATAACCCTGGGAGTCTCTCTCTAGCCAATCGCCGCTTTATATCGGGAGAGCTGTACTTTGCTATTTTCTACATGCATGCATGCATACATACATACATACATACATACATACATACATACATACATACATACGGGATGTGCAGGCTCGGATAGGTTCGAGTTTGCACGTGGAGTTCGGATTTTTCCCTCCAAAAAAACGGAACTCAGAACGAGGCAAAACGTCATCTTACATGGACGAACATCATCATTCCTGGTCTTTTGTCCAGGAATGATGATGTTCGTCCATGTAAGATGACGTTTTGCCTCGTTCTGAGTTCCGTTTTTTTGGAGGGAAAAATCCGAACTCCACGTGCAACCTCGAACCTATCCGAGCCTGCACATCCCTAACATACATACATACATACATACATACATACATGTGTTAACACCGGCATACATGTGATGAGTGGCGGGATGCGTTGCATGTAAAATGCGATACTTGATGCATCCCTCCCACTGTTTTCGCCTTCATCCACTAGGGGACACTGGAGCTTCATGACAGTGGGGTATAGACGGTGGGTTGAGTTGAGCCTGGCACTTTAAAAATCTACAAGTGTGACTGACTCCTCCCCCTCTATGCCCCATCAGCCCCAGTTTTTTGAATGTGCCCGAGTAGAGCCGGTGCACAGGGGCTGTCTCCAGCCCTCAAATTAATTTTAATATCGGAAAAAAGAAAGAAAGCAAGAGGACAGGAAGACTGTTGTCTGTTACAGTCTGCCTGCATCGTGGGAGCCGCCAGAGAGGGTACCACACGGCTACTGCAGCCTGTGTCCGGTCACCCTATGGAGGGGAGGCTACTTTTTGGCAGTTAAGGAGTCATCAGACTCAGCGGGGCCCGCCACAGCTAACACCGGCTTGTGTCCGGGTCCCCGCTCTCCCCTCACTGCCCAGCGCTCTGGGCGCAGCAGCCCTGTAAGTATGCACACCTCTCCTGACTAGCAGGAGAGGTGAAAATAATCTGCTGGGCTTTTAAACAGCGCACGGCTGTCAGTGCCACGCCGGTGTTTGCGGAAGAACACCGGCGCTGGCTGTTAGGTAGGCGCTCTCTGCATTAGCGGCGGTCCTACCTGTGCGTGCCGGTGCTTGTGTAAAGGCACCGTCGCGTTCATCACTTGCGACGGTCGTGCCGCTGGCCCCCACAGTTCAGCATGGCTGGGAGAGGCAGATTATGTGTAAGCCGCGTGCATATAATAGCGGCGGCCATTAAGAAAGGGGGTGTAGCTTATATTTCCCTCCTCCTCTTCCTCCTTCACTGCCTGGGCTAGTTTGGCACGCTCTGATAAGGGAGTGGCGCTTCAGTAGAGCAAGAGGCTCCCTGAAGGCACTGATCGGAGGGGGAGAAGACTGACAGCTTCTACAGGGGGTCTGTAATTACAGTAAGGTAGTTTTGACTACCTTCTGTTTTCTATTGAGTAGCATTATTAAGGAAATTCTGCTCCTCCCTTATATTGCACTGTCTGCCCCTGTTACTGAGCTGCATTATTGAAATTCTGCTCCTCCTATATTGCTCTGTCTGCTCCCATACTTGAGTAGCATTATTATTGAAATTCTGCTTCTCCCTATATTCCTTCTGCATTACTGAGTTGTATGTGGTGTCTGTCTGTGAGTAAATGATGACATCCAGGACAGAAAAAGCTGCTTCACAAAAGCTGTTTGCCTGCACTAAGTAGGGAACGGGAGGCCGCCAGAGATCTACCTAGCACATCTCACCCTTCTTTTCTAGCAACAGAACCAGCGTGGGCTCAGAATTTAGGGCCTCATTCAGACCCACTCGCAAGCGGCTGTCCACTCGCAAGTGGGTCGATGGTGTGCACTGCGCATGCGCACGACGGAGGGAGCTCCGTCGTGCGCATGCGCCAGACGCGACGAGCGAAGGACTTTCCTTCGCTCGTTGTGTCTGATCAAAGGGGGCGTGCTGTCGATGTTGATTGACAGCACGCCCCCTTTGGTGGGCGTGCCGGGGGCGTGCCTGCCAGACGGAGGCGTTCCCAAGGGAACGCCTACAGTCAGAAGCCGGCCCCACTGACATCACTAGTGATGTCAGTGGGAGTGATTTTGGCTCTGATGGAGCCAAAATCACTCCAGGGCTTGTGGTCGAAAACCCCGACCACAGGCTTCTGGTCGCACTGGCGATGGTCGCGATGGTCAAGACCATCGCGACCATCATCCTGCACGCTCGTATGAGCTGTGGGTGGTGACCCACAGCTATATGAGCGTCCAGGAGGACGCTCCATTTTTATGGAGGCCGGCCCTCATTCAGAGCGAAAGCTCTGCTCAGAGCGTCCGGCTCTGAATGAGGGCCTTAGTCCACTCGGTGAATAGCCTTGCTCAGGTCATGGGTTCTGCGTCTAAAGCTCCTGAAGCTACGGTAAGTCGCTCATCTTAGAAGAGGGCTCTTCCGGCAGTTCTCCAGTCAGATGAGGATTCGGCAGCGGATCACTCGTCTCATGAGGAAGGGGAGATGCTGGACGAATCAGACGTAGAAACTTACTCACAAGAACCTGAGTCAATGAAAGGTATTGATGTACTCATCCTAGCGGTGAGGGAAGTTCTTAAGATTTCTGGCCCGGAAGCTCCAGAATCGTTAGAAGACTCCTTATTTGCCAGGTCACAGAAGATTGCTGTCACTTTCCCTGTTTCTCTCCAGTTGGACGAACAGATGACTGCAGCCTGGCAGAATACGGACCGTAAATTCCAGATTCCTAAGCGTTTTTTTTTCTCTCTTTACTCGTTTCCTGCGGAAAATAGAAAGAGGTGGGAGACCCCGCCACCTGTGGATTCTTCGGTTTCTCGGTTGTCAAAGAAGACCACGTTACCTGTTCCAGGAGCTACTACATTGAAGGAAACCTCAGAGCGGAGATTATAAACCACATTGAAATCCATTTATACGGCTGCAGGTGCACTTCTCCGGCCGGCCTTGGTAGGATCTTGGGTCAACAAGGCTGTGGAAAAATGGGCGGAACAATTGATTGAGGGTCTTAAATCCAACACTCCCGCGGGCAGATCTGATTACCTTGGCAGAACATATTCAGGAATCTGCAGTATACTTAGGAGACTCCTCCAGAGATATCGGCCAGGTAGGCGCTAGGATTTCTGCTTCGGCAGTCTCTGCTCGCCGGGCACTTTGGCTTCGTGCCTGGCAAGTGAATGCTGAGTCAAAAAGAGCAGTGGAAGCCCTTCCTTTCACAGGCGATATTTTAGTTGGTCCAGAGCTGGACAAGTGGATCTCGCTGGCCACTGGAGGTAAGAGTACTTTTCTACCTTCATCAGCACCTCCTCCGCGTCGCTCGTTTAGGGGACCTTCCTTTCGTTCCTTTCACGCATCTGCAAGATTTCAGGGATGATCGCGAGGTTCGTATTCAGCGGGGCGAGGAGGCCGTGCTAGAGGACGTCAAGCGACTAATGCCCGCCGTCCAGATCCCAAGCCTGCAGACAAGCCTGTAGCATGACTGGCTCCCATCCCATCTCGGAAATCCGAAGGTGGGGGCTCTTCTCCAGCGTTTCTCAGAGGTTTGGAGACTGACTTCTCCAGACACTTGGGTTCGGAATCTGGTATCTCAAGGATACAAGATCGAGTTCGCTTTCACTCCTCCTGTGCGTTATTTTACAACAGGTTTGCCCGTCGATCCCTTGAAGCAACTAATTTTGCGTCAAGCGATCAAGAAACTTTTGCTGGCCGAGGTTCTTGTTGCGGTTCCCACTGCACAAAGACAACAAGGGTTTTACTCAAACCTTTTTGTGGTTCCGAAACCGGATGGGTCAGTCAGACCCATTCTGAATCTGAAATCCTTGAACCAGTATCTTTCATTTCACAGGTTCAAGATGGATTCTCTCCATTCTGTCATTGTGGGACTAGAGGCAGGAGAGTTTCTGGTGTCGATAGAAATCAAGGACGCCTATCTGCATGTCCCAATTTGGGTTCCTCACCAGGCTTTCCTCAGATTTGCCATCAAGGAAGTTCATTACGTTTCAGGCCCTGCCGTTCGGTCTCGTCAGCTCCCAGGGTATTCACCAAAGTGATGGCCGTCATGGTGTCTCACTTGCGCTCTCGGGGGGTGACGATAGTTCCGTACCTAGACGATTTACTCATCAAGGCTCTGACGGCAGAAGTCCTTTTACACCAAGTGTCCCTTACACATCAGATTCTCATTCAACAAGGATGGCTTGTGAACTTCCAGAAGTCTCAGTTGATGCCGTCACAGAGACTTCAGTTCCTAGGAATGATTCTAGACACTGTTCTGCTTCGTATATTATTGCCAAGGGACAAGGCCATAGCCATATAGGAGCTGGTTCGTTTGGTGCTCAGACCCAGGAAAGTGTCTGTGCATCTTTGCATCCGTCTCCTGGGAAAAATGGTGGCTTTCTTCGAGGCCGTCCAATTCGGCAGATTTCACTCCAGAATTTTTCAACTGGATCTTCTGTCTCAATGGTCCGGGTCCCACCTACAGATGCATCGGCTGGTGCGTCTGTCTCCCCGGACCCGCATATCCTTGCTCTGGTGGCTTCGGATGGAGCATCTGTTAGCGGGTCGGCGCTTCGGAATTTGCAATTGGACCTTTGTCACCACGGACGCAAGCCTCCGCGGATGGGGAGCTGTGGTTCTGGACAATCACTTCCAGGGGCTTTGGTCGCAGCAGGAATCCCTCTTACCAATCAATGTTCTCGAACTGCGGGCAGTCTACAGAGCTTTGATACAGGCTGCTCCTCTGTTACGAGGACTTCCGGTTCGGATACAATCCGACAACGCCATGGCAGTGGCATACATAAATCGCCAAGGAGGAACCCGCAGTCGTCTGGCAATGAGAGAAGCCAGTCGCATCCTTCTGTGGGCAGAAAAACACGTAGAGGTCATTTCCGCGGTATTTATTCCGGGAGTCGACAACTGGGAAGCGAACTACCTCAGTCGTCAGGATCTTCATCCCGGGGAGTGGTCCCTTCATCCCGAGGTCTTTCATCAACTTGTTTGCAGATGGGGGAAACCACAGATAGACCTGATGGCATCACGGATAAATCATCAACTACCCCTTTACTGCTCCAGGACCATGGATCCGGCAGCGGTGGGAGCAGATGCTTTACTGATCCCTTGGCCGTACAGCCTTCTGTACCTGTTCCCACCGTTTCCGCTTCTCCCTCAGATTCTCAAGCGGATCAAACGAGAGTCGTCCACAGTCATCCTTCTGGCTCTGGATTGGCCTCGTCGGGTTTGGTACTCCGATCTATTATTCCTTCTGGCAGACGAACCTTGGCCTCTTCCGCTACGATTGGACCTTCTACAACAGGGTCCATGTGTGTACCCGGATTTACGGCGGCTTCATTTAACGGCGTGGCTATTGAGATCGCCATCCTAAGAAGCCATGGTGTTCCTAGGTCAGTCATTCCTACCATGCTTAGGGCTAGAAAACCGGTAACAGCGCATTATCGTCACATTTGGTGGGCTTATATCTCCTGGTGTGAAGGTCGTGGATCTTCCACTTCCTCTTTTCATTTACCGCGTCTTCTTTTTCTTCAAAAAGGCCTTGATGCGGGCCTACGCTTGGGACCGCTTAAAGTGCAGATTTCTGCTTTCTATTTTTTCCAGCGTAGCCTAGCTCTGATTCCGGAGGATCAGACCTTTTTTCAAGGGGTACTTAGAATTCAGCCCCCCTTTGCGCCACCCACGGCTCCTTGGGACCTGAATCTTGTTTTATCTTTTCTTCAGCCATCCACCTTTGAGCCTTTGCAGGATGTGGAATTGAAGTATTTGACTTGGAAGATGATCCTTTTATTGGCCCTGGCTTCGGCCAGACGAGTGTCTGAACTTGGAGCCTTGTCCTGCCGTTCCCCTTACTTGATTTTTCACGAAGATCGGGCGGAACTTCATACCCGCACTTCCTTTTTGCCCAAGGTGGTCTCGGAGTTTCATCTGAATCAGCCGATTGTAGTGCCAGCGTTGTCGGACTCTTCCGGGGATTCGCACTCCTTGGATGTGGTTCGGGCACTTCGCATTTATGTGGCCCGTACTGAGGGACTACGTAAATCAGAGGCTCTGTTCGTCCTTTATGATGCCAATAGGCGTGGCTGGCCTGCGTCTAAGCAGACTTTGGCCAGGTGGATTCGTCTGACTATTCGTCAGGCATATGTTGCTTCTGCTCGACCACCGCCGGTATCCATTTCTGCGCATTCTACGCGCTCTGTGGGTACTTCTTGGGCGGCACGTAGAGGTGTCTCGGCTTCACAGCTTTGTAGAGCAGCTACGTGGTCTTCGGTTCATACTTTTGTACGTTTCTACAGATTTGACACATTTGCGGCTTCTGCTTCAAATTTTGGTCGCAGTGTCTTGCAGGGCGTTTAGCACTCTCCCCCCCAGGAGGGTAGCTTTGGGACGTCCCCACTGTCATGAAGCTCCAGTGTCCCCTAGTGGATGAAGGAGAAAACAGGATTTTGGTACTTACCGTTAAATCCATTTCTCCGATTCCACAGGGGACACTGGACGCCCACCCAGTGCTTCTTGCCTGTTATCAGTTACTTGTTCTACTTCAGTTCTGTTGCAGTTTGGTCTGTTCTCGTTGTGTGACTGTTTATCCCTGCAGCCTGCTGTGTTCTTGCAGTGTGTCAGTAGGTTGGATTGTTTCTTTTCCTGTTCTCCTTCTCTGTTCTTCAGTCTTTTCTCAGTCTCCTCTCGGGCTCAGTTCTTTAAAACTGGGGCTGATGGGGCATAGAGGGGGAGGAGCCAGTCACACTTGTAGACTTTTAAAGTGCCAGGCTCCACTCAACCCACCGTCTATACCCCACTGTCATGAAGCTCCAGTGTCCCCTGTGGAATCGGAGAAATGGATTTAATGGTAAGTACCAAAATCATGTTTTTTCAGTTTAAAAAAAAATATTTAAATTCTGCAAAATCAATATTTTATCAGAATAACAAGGGTGACTATGTGACCACTATAAGGACAATGAACATTGGGGAAAAAATGTACGGATGGGTCAATAGAAAACCATATTTTGATGAATGGTATAAATGGAGCTTGGCGAATGGTTATGCTTCTAGTACTGAAAGGGGAGCAGAGAAGGAACTTGGTGAGAAATATTAGTTGTGCTTCTGATGTTAAAGCTTGAGCTGTGGAGTGACTTAAATGGGAATTGTGTTGGGTGCTTTGTCAGTGTGGGTGTGCTTCTAGTTATGAAAGATAGGCAGGGAAGTGACTTGGTGGGAATTGTTTTAGGAGCTTGGTGTGCAGTTATGTTTCTAGTAATGAAAAGCGAGCGTGATAGTGATTTGGCTGGCATTGTTGGGAGCTTGGTGTGTGGGTATGCTAGTAATTAAAGTAACATGGCAGGATAGATTGTGGTGGCTTGTATTTTTTTTATCTTTGAAGCAAGCAGGACATGCCAGCAATGTGTATTTCCTTCGTATGGATGCATTTACAATTTTCGTTTTCTTTTGCCTTTTCAGCCAAGAGACTGGATTCCTATCAGGAATCTGATCTGCATTCCGAGGACATATTGGACACTTTCTGCTTCTCTAGAAGTGATGCCTACAAGCCCCAGAGTCACAGTCCCAAGTTGGTGAGGAGCGTGCCAAGCAACAAGTCTTTGAATAAGCTGTGTGCAAGTGGTCTAGAGTTGCAAGGAGACTGTGACGGGGCCAGCTCTCCTCCACCACACCAGAGGCACATTGCATTCAGCAGTCCTATGGTACGTACAGTTGATGAATCTTTTTTCTCTCACAGAATACTGACCTAGCCTGTTGTAGTTAGTGATATTACAAAATATATGTAAAACAACAAATGACATCCTATCTCCATTGTCCAATAGTAGCTTTATTACATTAGTCAAAGGTAGCGTGTAGCTTTTTTTTTTTTTTTTTAAATGTGATTCTTAAAAAATTGTGAAAATAATGGGTATTCTATCCAGCAAACTTGGTTCAAAGTCTTATTGATTTTATTGCTGGTGTGTCGCTATTTACCACAATGAAAATTATTAAAATTTTAGGTTAAATAAACTTTCTTCTTCAGGGTCCATAGGGATCGACAAGGATATATTATCCCTGTGGACCCTATGGACCTCAAAGAAATAGGAGTTATCTAGGTAAGTCTACCATAACTTTAATTATTTCTTGTAGTTACTATATTTGCAATGTTCCCTTAACAGGAGAAGGATGTGATGCCAGACCCTAGGTTGCTGCGGAAGTTTTACCAGATCACTCCTCATTGTCTGTACCTATCTAGTCAAGCTGAGGAGACCACACTGGAGATCTCCTACATTGTTGACTTCTTCCTTGCATTGGCCATCTGTAATACTGTAGTGGTGTCCTTGCCAAATCAGCCACGCCAGAAGGTATGATACGGTCGGTTCCTTCTTGTAGTGTTCAATGTGTGCAGGCAGCTTGTACCTAAAGGGAACAAATGGTCATCAGAAAGACTGTTGGGAAAATTTTCACTTTACAAATTGTATTTCCAGGAGCGAAGTTCAACTTTTGTTTATTATATAGTATCACACAGGTTTGTGGGATATTTTATGTTATTGTCCATTTTAAAAGAAGAAACACTCTCCACCCAATTTTTATTACTCTAAAATTCCCATTTTCCAAACAAGAAAAGCCAATTTAGTAGAAGTTTATGGACGAGCAC
>JAUIMM010000519.1:0-52500 GCA_031769625.1 Taudactylus pleione
GTTTCTTCTTCTGTCTTTTAACCATATAGGCCAAAACCTTGCTGGACCTGCCACCCCACCGATAATAAGTGTTTTTGGTATAGTCAGGGGCATAACCAGAGGTATGGGGGCCCCATAGCAAAATTTCTGTGGGGCCCCTATAGGTCTAGCTATGCCCCCCCCTCCCGCCTGCTGTTCAGCCCCGCACTCCTTACTGCTCCATCTCTCCTCATTGAAGCTGGGAGGAAGCATGGCTGTGGTCCAGAGAGCCACGCCTCTTCCCAGCATCTGTAAGTGAGAGATGTAAAAGAGTCGGGGGACCCGCAGCACTGATGATCCATGCTGCAGTGTGCTTGTGACTAAAAAGCAGTTTGCTGCAGGGATCATCAGTGGCTTCTCTTCTGGTAGTGCTGCTGAGGTGAGCTGGGTGCAGGGGGAGGCAGGCCCTGGAGGTGCTGCTGGCCGCTCCCCCTGCACCCACGGTAGTTACACGCCTGGGTATAGTCTAGTCTAAGCTGGGCTTCTTCCAAAAGAAAGGTTTCTGGAATTTACTTATGATGAAGATAAATGTTCTAGTTATCTATGATTGAAAATATAAGATAGTGAGGGTAAGCCTCCTTCAACCGACTTTGGAGAGAGTGCAAATGCGCTTTGCGGGTACGATTACAGTTAGATATGTATGAGATCACATGGCCCCTCATCACCGCCTTGGAAGCCTCTCAAAAAAGAAATAGGTCATCCCAGTGTGCAAGGTTTATCATCAACATATTCTCTACATTTATTCTTTAGATATGTCTGAAAGTCAACATTTTGAGATAGAAACGAAGGGAAGCACCAGAGGCGGGACGTGCACCAAGGATCAATTAGAGGGAAATCAAAAAGTAGATAGAATCTATCACAGTATTATGAACCTGCGAAAACAGAGCATCAGCTACCAGAGGATAATTAATTCTTGTAATCACATCATGAACCCGGGAATGAAATGAGAAATCCCTACAAGAAGGATTATGCAGTCTCCACGGATCAACTATATCATGATGTGAGCACAAGAAGTCTATTCCATTTGTACGGCCCTGAAAGGCATTAGAAGGATTGTCCGAGTGATCTAAACAGGGGTCAAGAAGACAATTAAAATCTCTAATTATCAAATTTGGTGTGTCATATTTCATCAAGAGATTGGATATATTTTTTTATAGAAAGCTACGTTTGGAGCATTAGGGGCATAAATATTAAGAATAGTAAAACTCTCACCATGATTCGAAAGATGAACCAAAAGAAACCGACCCTCTTTATCTGACACCACATTACCTATAGTATATTGAAGATGCTTGTTGAATAAAATAGCCACTCCACGTTTCTTTTTGTCAAAGGAGGCAGAAACACATTCCTGGATCCATGCACTTTTTAGTGTAGCTTGGGAGCCATGCAACCAATGTGTTTCCTGCTATGAAATTATATCTGGGGCTAATTGTTTAAGGTGTGACAAGACTCAACATGGCTTAATTGCAGTATCCAGCCCAGCCATATTCCACGATAGAAAGATAATGGAAATAGAAGCTACCTGAGGGACTAAATTTAAGGAGCTGAGAACAGGCTGTCATCCAATATCAATTCTAAAGACAAGAAAAAAGTTTCCGCTAAATTAAATCAATGCCCATCCCACCCCAGCAAGCAAGACAGACTCACTGGCTATTTCTTTACTTTTTCATTTACTCTTCTCATACAATTTCAATAAATGTTTTGTTTTACGTTTGAGGACATCTTGAGGAAAATTGTACACAATACTTAGAGGCATGTTTACTATTGGAAATATAGTTTAGTATCCACTCCTTCATTGCTCCATATATACTCATCTCTCCCCCCCCCCCACCATATTTTTCATGTTTATGAGTTTGGTTGCACCCCTGAAAGATTGGTAATATATATACCATTATTAGGTCAATTTACAAGTGCAATATGATCACCAAAAAAAATAATTTGATAATAATATAATCAAAATAAGGTAAACCGAAAGAAATACATTACAGTGATGAATAAATTGTCAACATAACAAAAATAGGTAGGAGTCATTGAACCACCAGCAGCGATAATCTCAGAAACAGTAACACAATTCACTATTCTCTATGCAGGAAAACCTCAAAACAACCAATCAGCTTCTGTCGTTCATCTAGCAAAGTCTATGAAATGACAGAAGCTGATTGGTTGCGTTGGGCAACATCTCTTTATCTCTCTCCAAGGCTTGATACATCTCCCCTGTGCGTGGGATTCCCCATGAAGGGCAGAAGCCACCATGCTCACCCGACGCTACAATCCGTACTGCCGGGCGCCTGTTGCATTGCATGTTACACTAGTGGTATGCCCAGCTTCTTCTCTCCACCCTCTACATACAACCTAAAGCCATCACTGTCACCAGATCCCCTGGACTAGAGGGAAGCTTGCAGCCCTTCCCGCGGCAAGAGCTTTGTCGTCAGTGACTGCTGAAGTAAAGCAGTCACTGACGACATCCGCACATCTGCTCCGAGGCTCAACAACAGGGATTGTCAAGGAGCACCTGTACAGTATGGTGGCACTCCCCCCTACCCGCTAAGATGATACCAGGAAACAAGTGCACTTACCTCAGCATCCGGCGGGGTCTAGCGCCTGCAAGGAACCACGGGGCAACCACCTCTAGATACTGTCGATTTCCGAGACCGACCCATGCAGGGCATCAAGAAGAACATTAGTAGGCGATGTGCACATCTGTACCCCTAGCGTAACAGTTTAATACCTATTGCCACTACAAGTATGTTTTTTTATTGTTAAGATTTGCTCTCATTTATAATTTATGAACTGTATTTTGTACATATTGCTTTTATGTTTCATTCCCCATTAAACATTTTTTTTTTCCAGTTATCATCATACCTACTAAGGATGTTTCCCGGCCATTGGCATTCCGATGGTTCGAATGTTCGACTGTTGTAAATCTCAGTCACTTCACTAACCTTTTTCCTGCTTTCTTTTTCAATTGTGCCACTTCAGCACCGGACAGCTCTTCAGTAATCTGGGCAGTTTTAGCACAGCACGGCCTTAAGCTACCTACACTCTATAAAATGATTGGGCCGATTGTGCATTGTGTGTATGAACGATCGTTCAGCGTTCCACCAATAAATCAGATAGAAAACATCCACAAACACAGTCCATCCATTATCCGATCTGTTGGTCAAGAGCGAAAATCTCGGCTTCAATTTCCCGATAACGAGCAGTGTGTGTGCATTCTCAGTAATCTGCCCATGAATCTCCTGCCCCCATGTCATCATCCTTGTGGGTGGACATATGCAAAATCAGTGTGATGTGGTGAAAAAACAGGATTTTGGTACTTACCGATAAATCCCTTTCTCCGATTCCACAGGGGACACTGGAGTTCAAGACAGTGGGGTATAGATGGTGGTAGAGTAGAGCCTGGCACCTTAAATAATTTAGAAGTGTGACTGGCTCCTCCCCCTCTATGCCCCATCAGCCCCAGTTTAAGAACTGAGCCCGAGAAGAGACGGAGGACAACAGGAAAACGAGAAGGAGAAGACCACAGAACGGAACAAGACCGACTGAAGGAGAACAGAGGAAACCACTGCAGGGAATCATGCAGTCACACAACCATAGAAGGAACGAAACAACTGGCAGGTATGCAGCGCTGGGCGGGCGTCCAGTGTCCCCTGTGGAATCGGAGAAAGGGATTTATCGGTAAGTACCAAAATCCTGTTTTCTCCTTCATCCACTAGGGGACACTGGAGTTCAAGACAGTGGGGACGTCCCAAAGCCAACCTCCTGGGTGGGAAGCGCTGAGAACATGCCAACCCTTTGGCCAACCGAACAGGGACCGCCAAGAACCAGAGGTTCAACGGAAAGGCAAGAGCTGAGGATCAAATGTCGTGAGCCAGGAGACAATCAAAACTCCCTGCGGAACAGACACAGAAATACCACAACTTACAGCGTAAATAGAATGGAATAAGCGGCTAGCGAGAAAACACCCTCAGGTGAGAAGCATCCTAACGCTGTAAGCTCTGCTGAAAACAGACCAAGCCGGACTGTTGGGAGCAGAGAACTCCAACCCGAATCCATATGAGAAGGGCAGTAACCCGAGAACAAAACTCGAGAAAACCGTACCAGATTCAGAAACAGAAAGCTGCAACAGTCGCAGATAGCAGAATACCAGCACTGTTGGACATAGTCATAAAGATACAAGTATAACGATACCAATCTACAGAAACAGAGCTGATCCTGTCCACAGACTCCTAACAGAGTATGCAGAGAGGTAAAAGACAAGGCCGAACAGTCACCATGAACCATTCTGGAAGTCCAACTACTACAAAGTTGTAAACCAGCGGAAGGGAGAGACCATAGAAGTCTCCAACGAGTGGAGATCACACTGGGAATGAGGCCGAGGCAGCTTCGAGAGGATTGAGATTACAATACCTGTCAGAGGGTCAGACAGCAGAACAACCCATTCTGAAAACAGAGTAGAAAACAGCGACTGAACACCTGCAGTCGAAAAGCAAATCACAGCCACAAACTCCAAAACAACAGACAACTTCCAACATGATGGAAGTGCGTAGGCAGTACCAACCGCTGGCCTGAACATAGGGTGAACAACCAGGATACCCTAGTAGTTATAGAGCACGGATGCAACAGCCACGCAGGAAGCTACCAATATAGGGAAGCATTCCATACCACAAGGCTAGAGCACTAGGACAACCCTGAAGGTACCAGTCAGGTACCCGTCAATGTGATGAAAACATCCACAGAGACTGAACAGGAAATCCACCAGGCCCCCTGCGTAGGACATATTGACTGTCACACTTTAATGTAAAGATGTGCACTAGACCCTCAAAGCGCTTCAGTCCATAATCCCAACAGATCTAGTAGAAGAGTGTCACTAATCTCAATGTTGAAACTATGCACCAGGGAAGCTCTAAAGTGTAGAGCCAACTGATTAAAAGAGCAGATGGCTGCTAGGACCGCAGCTAGGGTGCATAAGGGAGAAAGCGGCTATGCAATGACAGGTTGAGCATTAGTGGGGTAAGCCCGCTTACCTGTGAGCGGCCAAAAGCCCTCTGGACGCTATGTAGAATGTCACTGACCTTTTTCATCTCACAGCAACCTGCCCCGTCAGGTATAGGGAATAGCTTCAGTGGGCTAAGACCCAATGCTCTACAGCACGGACTTCAGTCTGGAGATGTTGCAGTAGAGAACACTGTATAAACTAGCAAAATGTTAGTGGAGGCAGGAAGGTCGTTCAACAGGACTCTATACCTGAGCTTGTTATATTAGGGATGTGTATCCATATAGACATTATACCTATACCACAAAACGGTCTACTAGTTTAAGTATCAGTACATTAACACTTATAATGGAGAAGTGTGTATTACGCCCATCAATCTAATAAAATCCAGGCCTGACCCTGCCTATATCGGCGGGGGCCCTAGGCCTTCATGTAATTTAACAAATGAATCCCTGATTACAGAATAGAACCTGGATTCTCTATATACAGATAGAATGTACCTAGGGGCCCTTTAGAGACTCATGTTATTGAGATATGTGACAAGACAATAATATGGAGTACCGGAATCTATACTGAGAAGGGTACCTGTACATAGACAGAGTGCATTAGTTATCCCGAGAAAGGAAGGGACATATCTGTAGTGATAACCAATAGGGTTAAAAACCAGGTTTTGCCAATTATTACAAAATATGCATACAAGGAATGGGAATATATCAGTATATATACACCCGTACATACAGACAAACATAGTTGCATAAGAAGGCCATCTCTTTGAAAGGAAGAGTAGTGCCAACATAGCAAGTTAACTTGTCAGACTCCTGCATCGGGAGATCAGCATGCTATATTTATATATGTCCTGCTATATCCTGCATTCTCAGTGTCTTATAAGTTTGCTACCAAGTGCAAAGTTAAAATAATCATAGATCACCCTAAAGGGGGGCGCCATAGATAGGGACTAACAAGAAGGAACTATAACCCCAGGAGGATGTAAGTACATATCTTTATATACAAGAAGGCCCCAGTCATGTATAGGGTTCATAATAGAAGCAATGTCTATCACTATGTAAGCTGCAGAACATGACTCTAGTCTACAGAGCCACCATTTAATATATATATATATATATTAGGGATGTGCAGGCTCGGATAGGTTCGAGTTTGCACGTGGAGTTCGGATTTTTCCCTCCAAAAAAACGGAACTCAGAACGAGGCAAAACGTCATCTTACATGGACGAACATCATCATTCCTGGACAAAAGACCAGGAATGATGATGTTCCAGTTCCAGCACTTTTTGTAAGTGATAGCGCAGTCAGCCGTCTGTCACTTACCTGACCTACAGTTAACGGAGCTTCAATACACATCTCCCCCTTGTAGGGGGAGGGGCAGGAGACCCGGACTCAGCCGGCGGTGGGACCCTTTTCTTCCCCGAGCAGGAGTGAGTCAGCGCTGTGCTACACAACGGACCACTCTTAATAAAAGGGGGAGTTGTTTATATTGTAAGCTGTCCCCTCTCCTTAAGAGGGAAGCGCGCTCCCTTGCAGGCGCTGGTCCGCACTGCATACTCTTAAAAGGACACCTCTCCTGCTGTCAGCTGATGTCCACTGCTCCAGTGAAATGACTCAGCGCTGTGCTTGCCGGCTAATGCTGCTGCGGAGCAATAATGGGGAGAACCCTTACAAATGGCGCCGCTGTTGCAGGACGCGCCATAAGTGTTTGTTTAGGGCGGGTCTCGACGCCGGGTCCGTGCCTTATTAAGACAGCGGGACTTATTAGCCACAGCAGCCCGCCTTGTGTGAGGAGGGCAAGCGCGATCGGCGCTGCTAACGAGGTGCACACAGCGCGGCAGTGAGGAGGGAGCCCGACTATAATAGGCGCCGCTAGATTGCATGACGCGCCTCCAGCAGCCCCAGCGACGACCGGGGCTGTAATTTGCGCCCTCGTGACTACAGCACCTGGTGACCCCCTTGACCTGGTATCCGAAGTCGGGGAGAGGGTGGTGCGGGGGCAGGGGAAAGTCGGGCCCTCCTAACAGTGACAGTGTCACTGAGCCCAGCTATACTTCCACTGCTCCTGCTAATCAGGAGCAGTGCATACTTACAGCTGCTGCGGCCGGGATGCTGGGCTGAGGGGGCGGAGAGGAACCCGGATACATGCCGGTGTCAGCAGTGGCGGGTCTTCTCTGGGTCCGATGACTCCTTTGTGTGTGCCCCCTCCTCAGGGTCACCGGACACAGGCTGCAGTAGCCGTGTGGTGCCCTTCCCGGCGGCTCCCACGTAGCAGGCAGACTGCCACAGCAAGCAGCCTGCCTGTCCTCAGTATTATAAAAATTAAAAAAATATGAAAAAGGCTGGAGACAGCCTGATGTGCGACCGGCTCTCTCGGGCACATTCTAAAAACTGGGGCTGATGGGGCATAGAGGGGGAGGAGCCAGTCACACTTCTAAATTATTTAAGGTGCCAGGCTCTACTCTACCACCGTCTATATCCCACTGTCTTGAACTCCAGTGTCCCCTAGTGGATGAAGGAGAAATCGTTAGCTTCTATGAAAAAATTGCATAGTGTGTAGCACAGATATTTGGTCTACACATTATGCAGATCAGAAAAAATGTGACAGTGTGTAGCTAGCTTTATCTCCTTATTAGGAGCCTGCACACTGGCCCTTTCCTTTCTTAAGCCATCCCTGCTCCAGGGGTAGGCAAAAGGGTAGATGGTGTAGGGCAGAACAGATGGTGTAATGGTTAGCATTTACTGCCTCACAGCACTGAGGTCATGGGTTCGATTCCCACTACGGCTCTACCTGTGTGGAGTTTGTATATTCTCCCTGTGCTTACGTGGGTTTCCGGATGCTCTGGTTTCCTCCCACATTCCAAAAATATACTGATAGGATAATTGGTACCCAACTAAAAAAATTACCCTAGTGTGCATGTACATGTGGTAGGGAATATAGATTGTAAGCTCCACTTGGGCAGGCACTATATAAACCTGGTAATAAATAACTATGCACATTCCATGATTTTTAGTAAAGCATCTGGCATCCAAATTTCTATTTTTACAGTATAACTGGTAATAAATAAGTACGCCCAGCAATTTCCTCTCCGATAGGAGCAATCTGTCTCCTCTTTTCAGCAGTGACAGGAGCTCCCACCAGCACATGTCAGTTCCCCCACAGCAGCACCTCCAGAACTGTCCCCTCACCACCAATGGCTCTCACCTTTTATTCGCCGGTGCGTGCTGCCTCTCTCCCACTCGAGGCATGCGTCGATACTCTCCTCTGCACCCTTGTGGTGTCTCACGGTCAGGCCTCGCGCTGGGCTGTGAACTGCCTGCAGCCGCAACACTTCTGCCAAGCCTGTCCGGCTAGCAGAGAGATTGCGGTGTCATACCCTGCAATGGCACGGTATCACATAAGCACTAAGGAGGAGGATAAGAGAGGGGAGAGCTGGAGGTGTCACCTGTAGTTACAGACTGTAGGGGAGATGTATCAAGCCATGGAGAAGCTGCCAAAGCAACCTGTTTCTGTCATTTCATAGTGATAGAGAAATGATCAGAAAACCGATGAAGTCTCCTTGAAGATTTTATTTTTATGTACGTCCGTACAGAGCTGGCAGAAATATCATTGCAAGCTGCCCATACATTGATTATACAGAAATTATATACCAAAAATTACTTTACACATAAACCAATCAAATGATTCAAAGTCAAACAAGAGTCATTGTTTCACTCCCCTAAAGGTGCCCATCCACTAGCAGACATGAAAACGACTGCACGATTAGGACATTGTAATCATGTTGTCGATTGTCAGTCTGTGATGAGCCTGCACTGAACGACTGCTCGTTCAGTGCAGGCCCATCAATCATCTGGAAACACGCTGAACCTGACGTTATCGTAGGGTTGTCCAGCATGTTTGCCCGATGATAGATGTCTAAACGACCAGTGGGCACGCACATCGCTGATCGTTTATGACATTTTTTCAAACGATTTGCAAGCAATTTGCAAACGATTTATGAATGATTGAACGATAACGATATCGTTAACGTTCAATCGCTCACGTAAATCGGCTAGTGGATGGGCACCTTCAGACTTAAGGCCAATCACATAATTATTTTACCTCCTAATTGGAAGAAATCCAATCTCATCATTATAGTTACGTAGCACTAATCATGAGTTTATGACCCAGACATCAAACAGGACGTCTAACCTTTATACATACTTATCAATTCCCCATGAATCCGATAAATGGCCTACCACAACCTGATATTTTAAGCCTGCAGCTGGGTGTACTTCCTTATAGCCTTGCAAATTAAGCAAAGGTTGCATTAAGAATAAAATATGTGCACATATAAGCAAATTCATTAAAGGCATAGTTTTACAAAACACCATGAGCAATGGTTTCATTCAGCCGCCATCTTGTCTCCACGCTGCCATATCACATAGACTGGGTTAGATAAATGACAGAAGCTGATTGATTGGTTGCTTTGAGCAACTACTCCACTTTAGAGGTAGAAACAAGGAAACTTAGGGCCTGTTTCAGCAAGGATTGCTATTCTGCTAGAACGCACGCACCGCAGTTGCTAATATCAGCGGTGAAATGCAAATGTGTGCAATCACATTGCAATCACAGCTTAATATAAGTACGCCCACTTCCCCTTACACACATCCGTATACTTGGGCAATATAGCAAAACAATCGGTAACATCGGACCCATACGCACAGTTAAGGCAGGTCAGACCTCACTCAGGAATTGCTAACTTCAGCGCACGCTATGAGGCCTCAGGCTGTGTATGGTATTGCAGTGGATAATTTATGCACGCCCCTACAACAACGTTGCTACGCACTGGCACGCCTGCGTTCGCCCGACCACCCCACGTCACCACCCACAAATGGCACTTTCTGTCAAGCAATGAGCGCTGGGTCTGTGTAGCCTCTGCAAATGCAGTTCCCATCGCAATTGCTAGTTCGTGCACACGCACTGCGATGCATGCGCTATTCAAATTAATCAACCAATTGTGTGCGTCTTTACTACTGCGATCCTTACTGAATTAGGCCCTTAATCCGGAAGGGGGCCTATGTGAGAGAGAGGGGCATGCACCTACAGCTCATTCTATCTCTGCAATCGCACAGGCCGGTCACAAACTTTCTGACATGGGACCTCATTCAAAGCCGCTCGCAAAATGCGACCGCTCGCTCTGAATGAGGGAGGCGCCTCTCTGTAATGAGCCAGCCTCCTGGCCGCTCGCTAAGCTGTGGGTGACCACCCACAGCTTTAGCGAGCGGCCAGGTTGATGATCGCGATGGTAAAGACCATCGCGACCATCGGGGCTTGCGACAAGACCCTTGTGGTAGGGTCTCGTCTGCCGCAAGCCCCAGTGAGCTTTCGGCTCTAATACAGCCGGAAGCTCACCATTGACATCACAAGTGATATCAGTGGGGCCGCCCCCAAACGGCAGAAGTTCCTTCAGGAAAGCCTCTGTTTGGCCAGCCACTCCGCCTACAAAACGGTGCGTGCTGTCGATCACCATCGAGAGCCGCCCCTTTAGTAGTGATCCCCGGAGCAAAAGAATTTCACTCTCGCTCCAGGGCTTGCGCACTTGCAGTGCGGCCGCAGCACGTGCGCAGGGCCTCAACATCGACCCGCTTGTGAGTGCTTAGCGCTTGCGAGCGGGTCTGAATGAGACCTATAGAGCGGTCCGGATCACAAATTGTCTTTGTTTTGAAGATATCGTTATTGGTGATGATACAACATTTGACATATTTGCTTATGAAATGCAAAGTAAAATAGAATGTGACAAACAGTAAGCATTTATAACCACGTCTAAAGCCAATTACATTTTATTGGTCCCCATGAGATGTATGCAGCCATTAAACACAAGTTACTGTATGTAGTCTTTTTTTCTTCAGTTAATTAGTTTGTAATTTAAATGCAGCTTTCAAACATCTGACAGAACCGGACTGAAAACATTTTGATGTTACCGTTTTGCAATTGTTTGTGAATCATCTGCGCCATAAACAAGATATCTCAATACCTTTGTGTAATAAAGGTTCTCCGTTTCATATAAAAAGGGAACGGTGCTGAATTCACACTAGCAGCTTTTTCTATGTGATGCCCTAAAGGAAATTAGTCTTTGTATTAATACATACATACAATTATATGAGTTTTTTTCTTGCAAAACTCTGGGGCCTGTTTCCAGTATTGTCTAGTTGACAGTGAAACCAATTAACCGAGCCGCCGTGATGACTCAAAGTCCAAAATCTACCCTCAAAGTTTTAACTAAATATTGAATATACTGTAAGACTAGAAATTTGGATGCCAGAGGCTTTACTAAAAATCATGTTCATAGTTATTATTACCAGTTACTTCTATAGCGCACACATATTCTGCAGCACTTTACAGAGAATATTTGGCCATTCACATCAGTCCTTGCCCCAGTGGAGCTTACTATCTATGGACCTGATACATTGCGATTGGAGCTGAGATTACGCACGCAGACCCACTTCGAAAATATGCTAATGTTTGCAGTCGCAATACCATGGCAGCCTAACATAAGGACGCCCACTTCCCCTTGCTCACATCTGTAATACATTGCAAGTCAGTGAAACCATCGGTAACATCAAGTACCATCGGAGCCTCACGCATAATTACAACAGGTCTGACCTTACTAAGAATTTGCTAACCTCATCACACGCAATGAAAGCTCAAGCTGCATAAGCCATCACAGTGGCTAATTTATGCACGCCCCTGTAACGGCGTTTAAACGCACTGACACGCCAGTGTTTTGCCGACTACTCCCCGTCACCACCGCCAAATAGTCACTACCTGTCAATCACTCTGCGATGAGTCTGCGTGGACACTGTGACCACAGTGTGATTGCAGTTTAGCCTTCGCGCACGCGGACTGCGGTCAGGGCGCCCTAGGCAACATTTCACCCACCGCCCCTGCTCCCTCCAATTCATACTATGCCACATATTAGTGATGCTAATTTATAATATGTCGAGCAGCAGAGCCCCAAAATCATACTATGCCACATAACACTGCCCCAAACTCATAATATGTTATGTTTCACAATATTTTATACAGTATGCCACACAGCTGTATCCCCAATTAATAATAACACATTTGTGCCCCCAATACATATGCCACACAGCTGTGTACCAACATTATTGTTTGCCACATAGCCATGAATTATGCCAAACAATGCCCCTAGTACATATGCCACACATGTGCCCTAAATTCTTATATGCCATAAAGCTGTGCCCCCAATACATTATGCCACACATCCAATCCCCAGTATATTTATGACACATATATCTGCTCCAATATATGTCAGTACCCATTATCCCACCCCTCCCACATACACACACACACTCACCCTGCCAGCATTCATTAAACCTACACACACATACACTAACCCTGTCAGCATTAAATAAAACCACCCCCACACACACTAAACCATACTTGCCGACATTCAGCTCCCTCCTTCCGGGAGGGAGCTGAATGTCTATGCACAGCGGGGGGCGTGGCTAGGTAATGACATGGTTTTGGGGCGGAGCTGGGGGTGGGGCCACATGATCACGTCATCGTGGCTCCGCCCCCTCTTCACAATGCTGAAAATATTGGCATTGTGAAGCAGGGGGCGGAACCACGATGACGCGATTCAGCACAAATTGCGCCATCAGGCCCTCCGCTGTGGGCGTTTCTTGTAGTAGTCGTAGGGGGGCAGGTGGCAGCTGGGAGGCTTGCCTGTCTTTCCGGGGGGTCGGGAGCAGCACCCGATATTTGGGAGGCTCCCGACTAAATTGGGAGGGTAGGCAAGCCTGCACTAAACACCAACTTGTCTGGCACTGAAAGAGACATCCTTTTTTTGTGTGGACTCAGCGGAGCCCTCCAGTGGCCGGTGCCCCTAGGCAGCTGCCTAATGGTAGCACCGGCCCTGACTGCAATGCATACGCATGCGCAATACACAACAATCGGCCGTCTGCGTGTGTAATCGCAGTTGCGATCCGTAATGAATCAGGCCCTATGTTCTCTATCACATGCTCACACACATACACAGTCACACTGGGGTTATTTTTTTGTTGGGAACCAATTAACCTACCAGTATATTTTTGGAGGTTGAGTGGAAACAGAGTACCCGGAGAAATCCTACGCAAGCACAGGGAGAATATACAAACTCCACACAGATAGGGCCGTGATGGGAAATAAAGCCATGATCCCAGTACTGTGAGGCAGTAATGCTAACCATTACATCGTCTGTGCCACCCATAGCTCTAGGTGTATGAAGACAAATTGTTTACTGACCCTCATATCAGTGCAATGAAAATTTCTATATGCTTTGAAGGCGTTTTAGTTCATTCCCTGAGTTCAGGGCTGGACTAATGATATTCAAACACCCTGTGACAAATCAGTTCCACTATATTGTTTCCCACAAAATAAATGTTTTGGAAAATAGATAGATTGGAGATTTAGGGCTACATAGCCCAGTCATATGGGTTGAATCTGAGTAGCATGCATGCAATGCCGATGTTTGTGCAAGTGGTCAATGTTTTTTTAACTGCGCCTAAGTCACTAAAACGTTGCACAGTGCATGCATCCCACGGTGTGTACACACAGAGGCGCAGTAGTGATTAGGATGCACTGTATCTGTAGTGTATAGGAAATGTGCTGGGCATGCCTGGGCAGTAACTGGGAGGTGAGTATTCAGACGTACAAAATGGTCCGTCTTATGGGTGTGTTATGGGAGTGTGGCAGGTGAGTCATTGAACTGGTTGCAAACTCAGGCGCTTAATCGCTCACATTGGAGGGCCATACGCTGACGGAGACTCTGCACCCGGCATGGGGCTGGTGCAAGTTCTGATGGTGCGACCGATGGTTGCCTCTAAGGATTACAGGTGAACAAGGCTACCTAGCGAAATGCGTGTCCTGCTTCTCTCCCCCACTATCTATGCCTTCCATGCGGGAATAGCGTTGACTTGGAGCAATAGGAGAACTTACTTGGCACTTACCCTCAGGTATTTAATTTCTGTGCAGGCAGTCTTCACACTGCGAATTTGGCTTCTGCAATGTCCCTAGAGATATCAGACCATCTAACTCCTAGCATGTGAGTTGACTGCTTCCACTTTACTGTTGTTTCTATCAGCACAGCCATTGGCACTTCTCTCATCCAGCATCCTCTCCTTGGAAGACGCTGGAAAGCAGAAGTTGTCAGGGCATTTGTGTGCTGTACTATTCACTACTCTTGCTATCATTTTTTATCATGCTCAATTGCTCATAAAGATTACTGCCCTTTTTTTGTACATATGACATATTGCCTCTACTTGTATAAGTGATATGGTTTACATTTATTTGTTTTGGAAATTATGACAAAGGGCAGCAACTTTCTCCTTAAAGAAAAGTCACTATTTTCATATATTACCATTAAAGGAGCTATTAATTATGTGCTATGATTTTTTTAACTAAGCTGGATTATAAATGGTATATACTTGAGACATATTGGAACATTGGTGTGACTGATGTTAATTTACTCACTAATATGCAGTAGCATTAAAAAGTATCTTCAAGAATTTGTTCCCCTTTAACCATATGCGATAATTAGGTATATATGGGATTTCTCTGCCTTAAATTATAGGAGGTAAATTTACTAAGATTGAAGATGGTCCCGATTTTCAATGAGATTAATCTCGCTGGAACTCGTCAAAACTAGGGTGATTTAATCACTTTTTATCTCTCAAATTTACCAACAGGTGATTTGAGGCAAAGATTTCTCTCTGCCTAGCTCTCCCGAGCAAGCAGCCTGCACATATCAGTGAGGTATGTGTAAGCTGCTTGTGTATTTTACCTGTAAAAAACAGGTTGAATTATGTAAAAAAAATGACGTAGCGTCCCCCCCCCCAAAAAAAAAAAATCATAACCAGCCCCGGACTTATCAGCCTGTCCTGGTACCTAAGGTTACGGGGAACAAAACAGGGTAACAGCATATACTTACATCTGTTCGGCTTGGGTCGGGTAAATCGTTTTTTTGTTTTAACAAGATCGTGGTTGCTACGGAGAGCAGTGCCAGGATGGAGGTGAGTATAGGATCTTTTTTGCAGGTCCATGCACACGGATTTCTACTTGGGACAAGTGGACAGACCGGCTGGTGCAGGTAAGTATGTGTGATTGAGGTATGTGTGTACTATCTAATGTGTGTGTGTTATGTCTTTATTTAACTATTTATTTTACAGTGGAGGTACAGGTGCCAACCGTCTGCTGGCACTTGTAGTGCGGGATGAAAATCAGCCCTAAAATCACCCGAGATTGACATCTCAACCAATCTCGATTCTTAGCAAATTTACCCCTAGGTGTTTATATGCAAGAATTTCTCTCCAGTGTTAATACATATACTCTTGTATATAACGCTGAATTAAACTTCGCCGATGATTAACTAGATAGAACAGAATATATGTTTATCTGTTCAAATTATTGTATATGGAATGTTTATTTTCCCAGTGACTAAGGTTTTATTGACATTTGGGTGAACTCATTATCTTTAAGAGTCCGCATGCCCTACTATTTTAGACTGAGGAGCATGATTATGCTGCCCCCACCTCCCGCCTACTAAGGTAAGAAAGCAGAACAATTTATACACAGTATATATTGCAGAAAGCATTCTAGTCAGCATTCTATACACCATGTATATTAGCAATCATAATACAATGTAGACACTTATCTGGACATCTCTGGACTAGGGTGAACACAAGACTTTTAGAAGGGTTACTACCAAGTGCTTGATTTTTGAACAAAGCAACAAAACTCTTGCTGCAATACAGAAGACAAGGGAATATAGCAAACCATTATACATGGAGGCTCATATATGGGTTTTCATCCAAAAGTTAAAATCTACAGTATTACCTAATATTTTCTGAATTATGAAATCATCTCATTATTTATAAGGTAACACAAAACATGAAGAAGTGACCTTTCAACTTCATTTTGAGTAGACAGTCACTTCAGACTGAAGAGGTGAGCTAGATATGGGAGTTGAATGAGGGAACGAGAAGACAAGGGTCAGCAGTTTGGGGGATTGTAGGAACATAAAGTAGGTTTAGTTGGCAAGAGAGTTCACTGCAGTAAAATCTGAACTTCAAGTGGAAGAATTTCTCCTTTGGCACTTAGCTGTAAGGGGAAATTTAGCAGGTAGCCTGTCTGTTTAAAGTACCTTGGGGTTTGGATCACAAACACATAATGTTAAGGAGTTCCTGTTGTGATGGTGTGAGATGACATCCATTGGGAGAGACCAAAGGATGAAGTATTGAGAGACATTTAGACATAGTAGTGTCAGTAGGGTTGTTGAGATCTCCAAATTGAGAGTGTGGTGGGCAGGGGACAGAAAGTGATTAATCCAAGCTGCAAAGTTGTCAAGTAAAACATAGGGGCAATACTAAACCATCTTGATGGCCATTTAGTCAAGACCTGTGTGTAAAGAGAGACTCCCCTAGGAAGGGGCTGCAGTGGGAAGTAGGGTCAGAGGGGTAGAACCAAGTTTTTATAGTGGAAAAGAGAGCAATGGAATAGATCATGGATGGATGTCAGTTTGCAGACGATTCTAGCCTTCCTGCATGCACAGGAAAAGGGGAGAGAAGCAGATTTAAATGAGGTTGGGAGGGTCTGAATTACGTTTAGTGAGAAATAGAGTGGAGCGAGGCAGTGATTGAAGGAATAAGTGGTTATACATAATCATATCTCTCTCTCTCATGCTCCAAACAGTGCATTCATTCCTATTTCTTTTCTTACCTGAGCTCCAGGAAAACTTTTTCTCTCAGGTAAATCCATACAAACCTGGCGGACAGTGTTTTCCAGAAACCCTGTGAAGACCTAGATAATGTATAGAAACAGTAGCATATTTAACTGATTAAATATCATGGCATTAACTGGCCGGCCAAAAAAGGGTGGAATTATATATCCTAAAGTTACGATACTCATTGTGGCAACAAGAAGATTGTATTCTATGTGCATTTAAAGGAGTTGGAACCTCCTGGCTGAAATAGTCAATCTCATTGTTAACCCAGAGACACTAAGGGATCTATGTACTAAGCCTTGGAGAGAGATAAAATGGATGGAGATAAATTACCAACCAATCAGCTCCTAACTGCCATATTACAGGCTATGTTTGAGAAATGACAGGAGCTGATTGGTTGGTACTTTATCTCCATCCACTTTATCTCTCTCCAAGGCTTAGTACATTAACCCTTCTAGCTTCTAGTTATTTTTAAATAGACCCTTAAGAACCTGATTCACACAAGTCAGACGTGCTACTCATGCCGTATCCATATGCTTATCCATATGCTTGTGAAAAGCCACTGTCAGCGGGCAATTGCACCAGCCCTGTCCTTGGTGCAAGATTTCAGATGAATCTCTACATAAGCTGACGACTACAAAAGCCCACAATTCTTCCTACACACCCTTTTCAGACTGAACCAACTGCTGATTTAAATAATTAATATGGCAAAATAATCTGCAGGCAGACAGGATACACCTAAGTTCCATGGGTGTGTTCTGGCCAATGAGAGGGAAGACCCCGAATGTCTGGGTTTCCAAATCTAGGTGGCCATACAATGCAGAGCCAAAATCACAGATGGCGATACGATGCAGAGCCAAGAGTACTGGTGCTTACACAATGCAGTCCTTAAATCTGAAGTGGTGTTACACTACAGATCGCAGGGGGTATATTTACTAAAGGTCGAATTTGGGTCGACTTTTGTTCAACTTTTGGTCGATGTTGGGTCAATTTTTGGTTGATTTTGTGTTTCAGAGTTTAAAGCAACATTCACTTAGAGATGATTTTTCGACATTGTTTAAAAAAAAGATGTCAAAAATCATCTGTTAGTAATTGTGTGATTTAGACCCTGAAACACACACTCGACCCAACATCAACCATAAAATTGACCAAAATCGACATTTAGTAAATATACCCCCAGATCTTTAGTGGCAACACAAGGAATCCCTTATCCACAAAAAAGATCCCACTAGCCACCCCTGCCAATAAGTCCAGGTCATTGGCCCCTATGCACAGGCCTGATTTATTGTGTGTGTGCCAGATAATGGGGTAGATATACTAAGCCTTGGAGAGATATACAGTGCGAACCAATCAGCGACATACTGCTATTTTTCAAACACACTGAACAATGTGGTCAGTAATTTTTTTATTAAGAAGATTACACTGCAGACATAATACCTGCAGAACAACTACAGTATGTACTAATATTGCTGAGGGTGAAAATCATAACTACAAAGATAGAGGGCATTATTCATACGTGTCTCCCATGGTCTAAGTTGTACTCAACAGATATTAACAAACAGTACTTGATAATTAGATTGGCACAGCACAGCACTTGACACTAGAGCAACTACTCACGGAGGATGAGATTTGTAGCTGTGCAGGATCATTCCTTGTATCCTATGCTGCTCTCTGTTATTTATTTTTTTCTCCTGAAGACACACATGCATTTATTTGACCCCATTCTCCTGCGCAGGGATGAGGGACAGCCATCTTGTTCACGATATCCTACATAGCTGGCAGGTGTTGGCACGGTGAGCAGTGGCACCAAGATGGAACTGGGTGCTAAGGTCCTGCTGTGGCCGTCAGGTGATTTATTGACCCATATGATTCATATTGTGAACAGGGGAAATTAACTGTGTGGGACAATAGCTTCTTATTAAACAGATGCCAGGCAACACTAGGTTGGGCTGTGGCACCGAGCAGTGGTTGGGGGAGGGGGGGGCCACGGCTCAATTGTGATGATGAGATAATGTACTGTATGGCTAATGGGGTTGGGTATGAAATACCGACGTCTTAAAAGCTGCCGGTTCAAATCCCGACGCTGGAACCCAGACAGCAGAAAAGCCAGACGCCGGCTGCTAAGTATAGTTAACCCTCACCTCTACCCCTCCTAACCCTCCTTGGGGGTGCCTAACCCTAAGACTCCGGATTGGCGCCTAACCCTAAATCCCCTCCGTGGTGCCTAACCGTAACCCCCCCTCCCGTCACCCTAAACCTAACCCTCCCAGGGGGTGCCTAATCTTAACCTACCCCCTGGTGGTGCCTAACCCCAAAACCCCCTTCCCCTAGCCTAACAATAACCCTCCCGGCAGGGTGCCTAACCCTAAGTCCCCCCCCAGGGTGCCTAAACCTAACCATCCCCCCCAACTGTGGGGCTAATGATAGGTGTCGGTATTTAGACGCCTATCTTTAGTCCCATGTCGGGCTTTCAGTTTTGGGATTCTGGCGGTCGGCATCCCGTCCGCTGGCATCCTGACTACATCCCGTCGGTCGGGATGCCGATGGTCAGGATACTGACAGTGGCATCCTAACAGTATTAGGTAAGTATCCCTACCCTAACCCTACCCCACCTTTCCCACAGTCTAACCCTAACCCTCCCACCCGCAGCCTAACCCTTCCCCCCCCACAACCCAACCATCCGCCGCTGTAGCCTAATCCTAATTCTCCCCCTAATGCCTAACCCTAAATCTAACCCAAATATTTTCCATTGGGATTTTGGAGCCAGGATTCCGAATGTTATCGGGATTCCAGCGACGGTATTCAGACCGCCGGCATTCCGACTGACGGGATGTCAACTATATCCCATTGTAATTTCATGCATTACCAGGCAGCATCACTATTTGGTGTTGTAGGCAAGCAGTGGCCCCATTGGTCCCCAAGCTAGCTCTAGCAGCTCTGGACTGTCTAGGGCAGTGTTTCCCAATCTCTGTCCTCAGGGCACACTAACGGCCCAGGTTTTAAGAATGGCTATACTTTAGCACAGGTGACTTGAGTAGTACAGTACCTCAGTTATTTTGATTTAACTATCTGTGCTCAAGCATGGGCATCCTCAAAACCTTGACTATTAGTGTGTCTTAAGAACGTAGTTGGGAAACACTGGTCTAGGGAGTTAGAGGCACTTAGTCAGCAGTGCCAGCTGTTAATTGGGCACCCGGCCCCATAGTTCACTCTTGTAGCTAATTGAGGGTTTCCAAACTCGAAACTCATGCACCTAACAGTCCAGGTTTTTAGGATATACATGCTTGAGCGCAGATGGTTAAAACAAAGTGACTGAGGTACTTATTAAGTCACCTGTGCTCATGCATAGATATCCCTACAACCTGGACTGTTAGGGTACCTTGTGGATGGAGTTGTGAAACACTGGCCAATAACTGAAATTCCTACAATGACAGATAGGAGAAGTTCATTTCAGAATTGCCCCCATTCACCGAAAGTGACCCCTTATGTTCAACTAGTACCAACAAACATCTGTCAGGTAACAACAGTCTTAGGACCCGATTCACTATGGATCGCTATTGCGATTGCAGCTGTGATTACGCACGGAGGTCTGCTGCAAAAATATGCTAATGACTGCAATTGTAAAACCGCCGCACAGCCAGCATAGAGACGCCGACTACCGCTATCTCACATCCTTAATACCTTTCAGTCCTGTGTATACATCAGGAACATGGGGTAACATCGGCCACTCACGCACAATTACAGCAGGTCTGACCTTACTCAGAAATTGCTAACCTTGTCGCATGCAGTGACTACTCAAACTGCACATGCCGTCGCAGTGGCTAATTTATGCATGCCCATGCAATGGCATACAAACGGACAGGCACGACTGCGTTTCACCCACCAATCCCCCGTCACCACCCCCCAAACGCTGACCACCCGTCACTCACTCTGTGATGGCTTTCTTTCTGCGTGAGTGATCGCAATGCTAACTCACGCACACGCATTGTGTTGCACACGCATGCGCTGTATGCAACATCTGTGTGCACTGTTGCAGTAGCGATCCGTGATGAATCAGGCCCTTACTGCAGATTTGCACCTTTGCAGAATGTAACAAACAAGCCCCAGTGTGTAGTTGTTTCAGAAGCTATTTCAGTCAGTAGTGTAACGTCCCCTAGCACTTATCTGTACAAGGAGCATGTGCGGCTTTCTCCTGACTTGGGATATCAGGGTCCTGGCCAGTAATATCAGAGGGTGGGACGATGGTGTGTTGGAGGCTGCCCACTCTCTCCCAGATACATTCAGTGTTGCAGTCAGTGTGCACAGAGGTGGAGAGTGGGCAGCAGTTTCTCTGACTGGGATTAGTACAGCATCTCTCCAGCAACCTGAGCCATGGACAGGGCTTAGCGCTCCCACAACCTCAGCCAGACCCCACCGGTCAGACATGGAGATCATAAGTGACAATGCTACAAATTACAGCAACGGGGTCCTGTGTGAGATCGCAGACAATGGTGCTATCATCGGGTGCCTAGAGGACTTCTCGCACAATACGTCTCTCCCTGGCGCAGGTACGTCCTCATTCTGCGCTTTTAAAGCATCCACATAGCTCTCTGATACAAATCACTAGATGTTAAACTTAATACATATTAAAAATTAATGAAACGTGATTTGTTTGATAAAACGTAGACAAGACTGAGTAGCTTGTATTTCTCCAGAAGTGAGCATGCTGAGACTTGCAGTTCTCCAGGCATTGTGTGCAATTCCAAGACAGAACATGCTGAGACTTGCAGTCCCTCAGCTGGAGAACGGGGCTTTAGCTGTATAATGCATAACAGTACTCCTAGGGTTTTTGTAAACCATAATTCAAATGTATTTATCTATTTACTCTACAAAGTATAATTTAACATAAAATACATTTGAAACAAATGTTTACATATTTATTATAAAATGTAATATTAATTATGGGCAATATATGTATTTGTACTGTACATGGCATGTATTGGTCCTTGGTACAGGTTACAGGTAAGCTCTACAGCAATTAGTAACAGAGAAAGGATGATTAGAAGTCTGGGCTGTAGACACCACTAATTAATACTAATTAATACTCTTACAACGTAACAAATCTGAAGTGTGAAATGTCCTGTGTTTTGCAGATTTGCACCAGGCAGTGAGGATCTTTCTGTACTCATTGATCTTCCTGTTGGGGGTCCTGGGGAACAGTCTGGTTATAGTGGTCCTGATAAGGAATAAGAGGATGAGGACAGTCACTAACATCTTCCTCCTGTCCCTGGCCGTCAGCGACCTCATGCTGTGCCTGTTCTGCATGCCCTTCACTCTGATCCCCAATTTGCTGAAGGACTTTATATTTGGTAGCACGGTTTGCAGAGCTGCCTTCTATTTCATGGGTAAGTCACTGTCCACTGTACCATAAACACAGACCAAGATCCAGCTGGAAAGACCTTGAGTTGTGCAGAAGTTAGTAAAAGGCATGGACTAACTAAACAAACTGTCCATCAGCCCTGCTAAGCTGCTGCGGAATACTATAGTGCTCTGCAAATATAGTAGTGTGATGTAATATATTTTTATGTTTCTCAGAGCTATATTCATTTTTTTTTGGCATCCTATTCTGTACAACTATACAGCAAGGAGAAAAGCAGATGTGTACTAGGACAGGCATGGGTCCCAAGAGCTTACAATCTAAAAATAAAATATGTTTTGGAATGTAGTGTGAACTGTAGAATGCTCTGGATTTTCTCCCTGTTTGTTATCACTAGACTGCATATCAAATTGTCAATATAGTCATGAAACCATAACTGTGGTGAGTGATCATCTTCAGAATAAGAATAATAACAGCAAAATAGATATGTAAAAATGTAATTACATGCCTCAGAAGCTATTAACTCCATAGGACATTTCTGTGAAGGGTATGTAACTATTGGATTAAGTTCTGTTCATATTGCATTATGCTCATGAATGCAACAAATCTATAGAGCAATCCTAAATAGTATTCTGTAGAGTAATCACAGAGGAGATATATTATGCTATCTGCAGAGTAATGTGCCTTTGGTGTGTGTGTTACAATAATAAAATGCAATTACCAATATCTGTAGCACAGCAACTGAAATGTCTACTAGAGCAGGCAAAATAAAGAACGACTGACAAGAAAAGGAAACAAGTTGTTACTAATAGAGGGGGAGAGAACGTAATGTACAGAGCACCTTGGTCTCACTTTGGCATGTCGGGATGGTCATGCCCAGCTCACATAGTGTTTCTCTACTCTCTGCTCACAGGACTCTTCTGCAACCTCGAGGTGCACCTTAGTTTCTATTTTTTTCTCCTGTTTAGGCTAATTTATTCTTTATATTGACCATTCGAACATCAGGTAGATCAGAACTGTCTGTATTACCTTTTGGCAGTTGTAGGTGTGTTAAACTTTGTTATCGTAGTATATGTCGGATCACCACAGTATCTCTCCCCTCTCCATTTGAACTGTTGTTATACTTGCTGCTGCTGCAGGGTCCCCCCTATGCCCCAGGCATAAACTTGTCCCATCTCTGGTGTAGCAGTAGGAGCCGCTATGGGGGTGGATCTTGTTTGTTTCCTCACTGAGGGCCAGATTCATTACGGATCACAACTGCGATAACACAGAGGGCCTGATTCAGAGCCGGACGCTATTTGCGCTCGCTCGTTCAGAAAAAGGGGCCGGATATTTAAATTGAACGCTCGCTCTTTGTGGTCTGTTGACGCCTCTATGTCTGAACAAGCGAACGAAACATGCACTCGCTATTTTTTAAGAAATGCCCCCTGGCCGCTCGCATCTTACGTCATCTCTGCTATTTATTAGATTAATCGAGTACATCGAAAGGCGTATGAACTGCTCGCAGTGCTTGTGGTAGCATTTTCCTACCGCAATCATGCGAGCAGTTCAGGCTAAAAGACAACCAAGTGACGTGGTCGATGACGCTGCTTTGTTAATTATGCACACCCTTAAAACGCCCGTGTTTGACCGTTTGGCACGCCTGCGTTCGGATCTCCACTCTCCGTTTTCAAGCACCTTCCCCTGTTACCACCCACAAACGCCTCATTCTGTCACTCAAATTAGCAGGCATTTGCTATTTTGCGAGCACACAATTTCCGACCGCAATGACTGGTTCGCGCATGCGTATTACAACCCATACGCATGCGCAGTTGTGCGAACATCGCTCGGAGCGAACGAGCGGCCACTTACGAGCGGCTCTGAATCAGGCCCTGAGCACGGTAAGCCATCGCAGAGTGATTGACAGGTAGTCAGCGTTTGGGGGTGGTGACAGGGAAGTGGTTGGAGAAAGCAGGCGTGCCTGTCTGTTTAAACGCAGTTGCAAGGGCGTGCATAAATTAGCTACTGAGGGCCGTATTCAATTAGCGGCGAAAAGCCTTTTTTGGTGAAAAAGTTTCGCCGGTGACGTCATTTTGCTAGCGGAAATTCAAACCCACATTCAATTGTTGCGACTTTTCGCCGGTGCGAAAAACCAATGCAGTGTACCCGGCGGTAAAGTTTCACCTATGGAAAGCTATCGAAAAAAAGTGCAGAATTGCGGTATTGGGGTGCAAAGGTGGCGAAACCACCCTGCACCCTTAGGACAGGTCCCCAAAGGTGAACTGCGTCAAAAAAATCCTAAAGAAAAATTAAAAGAACACCCCAAAAATTTACTTTGAAAAAGGGGGCAAAAAAGTTCAAAGTTGGGGTAAAAACTTAAAAACTAGCGAAATAGACTTTGGGGGGGTCTGCAAGTATGGTGAAGGGTTTTTTTTAATTGGAGGTGCTTGCTGAAGGTGCGTTTTTCACGTTTTTTAAAACCTCACTTTTGCGATTTGTAACCATGCTTACAACCATTTTCATGTACCCCAAATTTTCTGGGACTAGTTATTTTCATCAAAAAAACCTTGTAAATTGCTATTCTTCACCACTTGTGCAAAGACGCTATTTAGCAGCTAATGAGAGTATTTAAGTACTCCAAATAGCTTCAAGCAGGGCTACTCGGGGGCATCTACCATGATCCCCAGTGTTAGTGCATCTTTTCGGCGGTGTCAGGCTGATTTCCCCAAATCTGACAGCACTTTTCGCCTGTTTGCGTTTCGCCGGATGGCGTTTTTTTGACGATTTCTAATTGAATACGGGGATAAGCGGGGACGCGCGCGATACTTTTTTTGCATGGAAAACCAGCGATGTCGGGGACTTTTTTCGCGTCTAATTGTATATGCCCCTGAGACGGCATACGCAGTTTGCGTACTCACTGTGTGCGACGAGGTTAGACATTTCTGAGTAAGGTCAGACCTGCTGTAATTGTGCGTGAAGGGCTGATGTTACTCGCTGTATATACGCAGGACCGCAAGGTATTACGGATGTGAGATAGCGGTAGTGGAGGCGGCAGTGGGCGTCTCTATGCTGGCTGTGTGACGGCATTGCGATAGCATTCATTAGTATATTTTCGCAGCGGGTCTTCGTGCGTAATCGCAGCTGCGATTGCAATAGCGATCTGTAGTGAATTAGGCCCTGAATGCACAATATATATGGATGAAGGTCGTATACAACTCAGTCGTATCTCCACTGGTGGCAGTATGGGCATACCTGGGTAGTAAGGGGGTGCTGATATGCCTGTTTACAGACAGATCTTCTGCACCAGGGATAGGGCTGATAAAAAAAGCGTGCGTATGGATAGGGGGTGCGGTCACAAAGTGCGGTGTACAACTCTGTATATGGGCAAACATCCAAATATTTCTCTGCACACACAGACACAGATTCAGAGGTGACGGTCGCTATTGACCAGTGGTTTTTATTTTGCGCATGCACCGGAGCCGCAATGCGCATGTGCAGCGATGCCGTTGCTCAGATGCTCGATGGTCAGCGGGATGTTCCCGATGGTGACCTGATGCTGCATCTTTGGGCGCATGCAGCGGATCTGAGAAGGCACAGGTGAGCATATCAATTCAATAGACAACACCAGTGTCATAGCACCAATCACTTCTGCGTCCGCCTCTGAATCGGGCTCACAATGCAGGAGACACTATGGCAGACTTCCATTTAACTCTTCATTAGCCAATCATGTATACAGGCCGAGGGGCCTATTCATCAAACGCTAAATGGCCCGGTAACCATGTGGAAACGCTAGTTTCCGCATATTTAGGTTATCTGGCCATTCATCATCAGGGGTCCGATATTATCTCCTGATATTCAGCAAACTCCGAAAAATGAAAGTTTTTGGAGTTTGCTTCCGAGAACAAGCGCCATCTTCAGACGGCGTTTGCTCTCATAGCCCCTATGGGAAGGAGTTCCGGAGATGTTAAGAGGGATCCGAGCGGATCTCTCCACCGTCTTCTCACGGACTCCCTGGTGGCTCTGCGTATGCATGACTTCAGGTCACACATCTATAGCCGGGATGACGGGGAGCAGGTAAGTAATGCAGATACTGCTGTAGCTGTTACACTGCTTTTTGGAGCAGCTGTCCCAGCACCGGAGCAATGATTAATTGCTTCGGTGTCAAGTTTCCCCCGCTGCGAGTTGGATACTTAAGTATCCCTCGCAGGGAGACCATTACTTAATTATCGGGGTGCCTCTAACACCACCCTTAGAAATACCCCCTCTTCACCATGTTATATCATTACAGTAGTCTCACTATTACACAGAGAGCCTGATTCAGAGGTGGAAGCAGTTGCAGCCACGACTGAGTCTTTATGCTGATGCTGATGCAGCATAGTTCATATTGGAAAACCAACTGTCAGTCCATGTGCTGCCAAACATCACTGGCAGTTGGTGTGGCTCCACTACTTGAATAGTGAGGGAAGGGAATGTGTTAGTACACAGGTGAGAGAAGGGAATGTGTTACTACACAGGTGAGGGAGGATAATGTCTTACTATAACATAGAGGTAGAAGATGCATTCTATAGAGGTTAGGGAGTGGAATGTGTTAGTACACAGGTGAGAGAAGGGAATGTGTTACTACACAGGTGAGGGAGGATAATGTCTTACTATAGCAGTGAGGGAGGGGATGCATAACTATACAGGTGAAAGATGAATGTGTTACTGGATTGGTGAGATGGAAATGGAAAGAGTAAATATCTAAGGTCTACCTGGGTGAAACCAGGTACATCAGCTAGTAATTCTTATGGATCATTACCAGAGATCTGGGGTATAAATCCACTAGAGATATGGGTTCTGTATAGTAGAGAACAATTAAATGCTATGTAGTGGTAATGCAAGTGATATGCCGTTGGGGCGGAATGAACACTAGCAACACCATGCTACATTGCCTCTACATTTTACTACATGCAAAAAAATGCTTAATGTTAGGTTACCACACTCACATCACCTATACCTCGTGCTGATACATGCGATCCGTCTTACATCACATGTAATTAAATTGACAATGAGTTCTGTTTAGTAAATCCAACATAGATTTGGTATATGCATAGTAATCCGCCATTGCAGTTTCCATAGTAAAGCCATCTGACATTTGGGGTGATGCGCATTATAGAGCCACCAGAAAGCTACCAGTGATTTTAGGAGACCTGCATTGTAAAGCATTGGAGATATGGGAGTCCTGCATTGTACAATCAGAGCTTTAGGAAACTTTATAATAGTCCCCAGGATTGGCATTGAATATTAATGACTAATATGCATTGTGTTTTGTGTAGTGTTTACTAGAATGTATATTATTATTATTAATAATAATAATAATAATAATAATAATAATATGCTCTTTATATTGTGTATTGGTCACCATGATGCTCTCAGTATTGTATGTGGGTCACTAGGATGCTACCTATATTGTATATCGGTCAGTAGAATGCTTTCTGCCTTTCATGTTGGTCCCTAGAAAGCTCTACGTATTGTATACTGGTCACTTGATTGCTCCCTGTATTGAGGTCACTAGGACAAACTGTATTGAATACTAGTCAGATGGGATTGTGTTGTATTTGTAGCTCTTTTACAACTGTATTAATATATGTAATTGGCTATTAAAGCAATGCCCACATTAGACAGAATCACACTTGCATTGGGTTTCATCACAGCAGTTTTTTTCCATTGTGGCACGCTGGCAGAAGGGAAGAGCTTGTCTGGCAAGTTTTGACCTTGTGTCACAGTCACTCAGCACCAGTGTCTCATAGTGAGCTGCTGCATATAGGTTTTAGTCTTACCATTAGGTTCAAATATTCCAATTGGATTACGAAGGATCAAGCACAAAGAAGGATTTACCGTTATGAAAAATTAGTAACAGAGAGCTTTATTTTAAAATCCATGTCTGTGTTTAATATACAGAAGTGGTCAAATATGTTGGTACCCTTCTACGGAAAAAGAACCCATATTTTTCTCTGAAATAACTTGAAACTGACAGTAATTAGTGAAAGTAATTGGCCTCCATCATTGTTTATTCCAAGGTTAATAGAAATGAGACTTTGCATGTGATTTTTAATTCAACAGAGTTATTGTAAATAATTAAAGAAATGAAAATGGCATGGACGAAAATGATGGATAACCTAATATTCTGTTGCACAAGCTATAGAGGCAATCACTGCAATTTCTGTAGCTCTCAATGAGACTTCTGCACCTGTCAACAGGTCACTTGGGCCACTTTTCTAGAGCAAACTGCTCCAGCTGAGCAAGGATCCTGACCACAGTACTTTTTATTCTGTGAATCAGAAACCAGTTTGTGACCAGTCCATCGGATTCGGAACCAGATTGAGGTGCAGGTGCGTCCTGCCCCCCTCCCCCTTCCATAGACCTCCCCCTGGATCAAGTTTCCTGGTTTCTACCTCGCTCTGACTTTGCAACCACAGGTGACCAATCCCCAGCTCTCTGCTCCTCCCTCCTGCTTACATAGGCCAGGCTACTGTCATCACTGTGCACGTCATATCTGTGAGTAGTAGCTGTGGTGCCCAGGATCACTCAGGGGTACCCATAGACATGTGGAGGGTCTTGGTAAGGGGTGAACCTCCCATGGATTTAATGGCCACATGCTGACCAGACTGGTTTCCCACTATGACAGGGGACCTTTTATAGTGCTAGTGCCAGCAGAGGATGTGTTATTTTTGTTGGGGAATGTGATCCACGCCACTGAATTATTTATTTATGGAGATTATGAAAAAATATTTGTATATTCTCCCTGTGCTTACATGGGTTTCTTCCGGATGCTCCGGTTTCCTCCCACTTTCCAAAAATATACTGGTAGGTTAATTTACTCCTGATAAAAATGAACTGTAATAATACAGTAGATTGTAAGCTCCACTTGGGAAGGGATGATGTGAATGGGCAGAATCTTTTCCCCACATTTCAGTGACACTCAGTCATCTGCCCCATCTATAGTGTCCAGTGAAAGTGACTTGAGCATTCGCGAGTGGACCTGAAAAACTTGTGAGAAAATAGGTTATTTTAAAATAAAAAATAACTCAAAATCTTTTATACCTAAAAATACATCTGCAGATGTTACAGTCAGGTGCATAAATATTGGGACATTGACAGTATTTTCATATTTTGGCCTCTATTCACCACCACAATGGCTTTGAAATGAAACAAACAAGATGTGCTTTAACTGCAGACTTTCAGATTTAATTTGAGGGTAATTACATCCAAATCAGGTGAACTGTGTAGGAATTACAACGGTTTCTATATGTGCCTCCCACTTTTTAAGGGGCCAAAAGTAATGGGACTATAAACTCAAAAGCTATTTCATGGACAGGTATGGGCTATTCACTCATTATTTCATTATCAATTAAGCAGGTAAAAGGTCTGGAGTTGACTCTACGTGTGACATTTGCATTTGGAATCAGTTGCTGTCGACTCTCAATATGAGATCCAAAGAGCTGTCACTATCAGTGAAGCAAGCCATCATTAGGCTGAAAAATCAAAACAAACCCATCAGAGAGATAGCAAAAACATTAGGTGTGGCCAAATCAACTGTTTGGAACATTCTTAAAAAGAAAGAACGCAACGGAGAGCTCAGTAACACCAAAAGACCCGGAAGACCACGGAAAACAACTGTGGTGGATGACAGAAGAATTATTTCCCTGGTGAAGAAAAACCCCTTCACAACAGTTGGCCAAATCAAGAACACTTTCCAGGAGGTAGGTGTATATGTGTCAAAGTCAACAATCAAGAGAAGACTTCACAAGAGTGAATACAGAGGGTTCACCACAAGATGTAAACCATTGGTGAGCCACAAAAACAGGAAGACCAGATTAGAGTTTGCCAAACAACATCTAAAAAAGCCATTACAGTTCTGGAACAACATCCTATGGACAGATGAGACAAAGATCAACTTGTACCAGAGTGATGGAAAGAGAAGAGTATGGAGAAGGAAAGGAACTGTTCATGATCCAAAACATACCACCTCATCAGTGAAACATGGTGGTGGTAGTGTCATGGCGTGGGCATGTATGGCTGCCAATGGAACTGGCTCCCTTGTATTTATTGATGATGTGATTGCTGACAAAAGCAGCAGAATGAATTCTGAAGTGTTTCGAGCAATATTATATGCTCATATTCAGTCAAATGCTTCAGAACTCATTGGACGGCGCTTCACAGTGCAGATGGACAATGACCCGAAGCATACTGCAAAACCAACCAAAGAGTTTTTTAAGGCTAAAAAGTGGAATGTTATCCAATGGCCAAGTCAATCCCCTGACCTGAATCCGATTGAGCATGCATTTCACTTGATGAAGACAAAACTGAAGGGAAAATGCCCCAAGAACAAGCAGGAACTGAAGACATTTGCAGTAGAGGCCTGGCAGAGCATCATCAGGGATGAAACCCAGCATCTGGTGATGTCTATGCGTTCCAGACTTCAGGCTGTAATTGCCTGCAAAGGATTTGCAACAAAGTATTAAAATGTGAAAGTTAGATTTAAGATTGTTTAGTTTGTCCCATTACTTTTGGCCCCTTAAAAAGTGGGAGGCACATATAGAAACCGTTGTAATTCCTACACCGTTCACCTGATTTGGATGTAATTACCCTCAAATTAAATCTGAAAGTCTGCAGTTAAAGCACATCTTGTTTGTTTCATTTCAAAGCCATTGTGGTGGTGAAAAGAGGCCAAAATATGAAAATTCTGTCAGTGTCCCAATATTTATGCACCTGACTGTATATATAAATTATATAATATCTTCCCTTCTCTTGCCCCAAAATAATACTTGTTTTCTGGGGTTGGGGCAATTGCTGTACCGTAAATATCAACCTGAGACTGCATTAACAGAATCTTAGTCAGAGTCAGATTCATTACTCAGTGTCATACTAGCCTACTCTCCCAGAACGGCCTGGAAACTTCCAAAAATGAAGCAGAGCTGACCGGAAGATATTGCTAAGATCCGGGGGAGAGCGCAGTTGGCCTTTACACACAGAACGATCCGGCCGATGTGTCATTCTGATTCGGCCAGAAACAACATATCGGGCCAATATCACTCCAGCGTGTACCGAGCTTTAGCCACAATGGCTCCTCTATGCTTAGAAGCAGGCATTTTCCCTGTACTGCGCATGCGTAAATGACGGGAAAATGGCAGTTTTACAGCACCGGACCCCCGCGCCGACGTGGGATTCTGGAGAGATAAGTAATATTATGGGTGCAGGGTGTGCGGTGCGGGGCCACCCTGGACCCAGGGGCCAGTGTTCCCTGCACACCCTGCACCCATCATAGATACGCCCCTGCCACCTACCCTTAGTATCTCACAATGAGATACTCCTATATACATCATTAACTAAGGGAGGGAGACGGGGGGATCGGACTGTTATTCTGGTATGGAACATGAAATCACAGATCATTGCAGAATCACTATCACAGTTGCATATTGAGCCCTATTATGAGGGCTAATTTCAGTGTAAATAAGAAAAAATAAAGTGCTTTATTAAAGGGCATATAGTCAATATGCCCCTCAATAAAGCGTTTTATTCTTCCTTAACTGTTCTGAAATTATTCCTCATATTAGGGCTCTACAGTATATGCTCCATAATAAATATAGGACCATATTCATATAGGCTGCGAAAAGCTGTTTTTGATGATACTTTATCGCCGATGACGTCATTTTCACATTTTTCACTTATCCCCGTATAAAATTTTTCAGACTTTTCGCCGGTGCGAAAAGTCAATGCATCAGTCCCTGCGTAAAAGTATCACCTATGAATAGGTGGCGAAAAGAAGTGCAGATTTGGGGTTTTGGGGTGCAACATTGCGGAAACCCCCCCAGCACCCCTTGGACAGTCCACCTAAGCTTAACTCTGTCAAAAAAAATAAAAAAAACCACTGGACACACCAAAAAAGTACTTTCATTTTGGGGTTGAAAAAAAAAAAGGTAGGGGGTCAAACTTTAAAACTAGTGAAATTGACTCAGGGGGGTCCCCAAGTATGTGCCAGGTGTTTTTTTGATTGCAGGTAGTTGCAGCAGGTGGATTATTCACGATTTTTAAAAGTTCACATTAGCCACTTTAAAATATGGTTGCACCCATTTTCATCTACCCCAAATTTGATGGGACTACTTATTTTCCCACCCAAAACTTTGAAAATGCTATTCTTCACCACTTTTTTAAAGACACAAAATGAAAGCTATTGAGACCGTTTAAACACCCCAAACACCTTTAGCAGGGCTATTCGGGGTACCCATAGTGAATCCCCATGTCAGAGCATCTTTTGGGGGTTGTCAGGCTGATTTCCCCAAAAATGACAGGACTTTTCACTGATTTTGTTTTATCGCCGGCTCCTGTTTTCGCTGTTTTGGAATTGAATACGGGGATAAACGGGGACGAGCATGATAAGTTTTAAACCTGAAAACCTCAGATGACGGGGAAAAGTCCAGCAACTGACTTTTCGCTTCAAATTGAATATGCCCCTTAATGGTCAAAAGTTTTTGGTGTTTAATCCTATTTTATTGACAGTATACATTTTCATTCCCGTGAATGGGTGGGTAGGGGACCAGTGCATTGCTTTGAACAAGGCCTACAATGCTGTTAAGACGACCCTTGGGACGAATGCTGTGGGAGCCAGCGGATGGAAAGCAGGAGATATCTTCTGCTTTCCTCTGTGGTACATCTGAGGGATACTTAATAACGCCCTTAAACATACGGAAACACCAGTTTTAGCCAATTTTATGGGCAGGAATGAATAAAAAAAATTTCCCTAAAGTGAGATATCATATCTAGACATCATAGTGAGAACTAAAAAAAGAGCATACAGTATATAGCATATTTATTGCATTTATATATATAGCCGCCCCTAAACATTTTATAACAATTATAAGCATTACAAATGTTGGTCAAATTAAGAAAATAGATGTCCCTCGGTGGCCCAGTCCCCACATTAATCCAGACGGACATACTGTAATTAATACTTATTGACTTTGCTGCCCCCTAACCCTCCCCCCTAGCGGTGATTATCCCTAACCCCCCCCCATAACCTAACACTGACCCCGCTACGCTTCCTAAACCTAACCCTCCTCCCCCCCCCCACGGCTAATGCTAAAGGCGCCACGGACTTACCTCTTTTGTGCAGGTGTCCTTCTGTGTTTCGGCGTCGGGATTAAGATGGGCGTTGGTATTTCGACGCCTATCTTAAGTCCCTTGACAAGATTTCCCTGTCGGTATTGAGACTGGCGGCATCGCGGCCACCGGTCTCATAACTACACATTATCTATTCTACCAATAGATACCAGGAGCACCCTATTTAACTCTTCTAAGATCAGCTCATTGCCAGAAAAACTCACTCTCTTCTCCTGAGGGTAGTAGCCTGGCTTCAATTGCTTCCAGGTCTGTTCCTGTGTTTCACAGCAAGTGCTCTGCATTTTCCCAAGTGCCTATTTCTCAGCAAGTGCTCTGCATTCTCCCAAGTGCCTATTTCTCAGCAAGTACTCTGCATTCTCTATAGTGCCTATTTCACAGCAAGTACTCTGCATTCTCTATAGTGCCTGTTTCTCAGTAAGTACTCTGCATTCTCTATAGTGCCTGTTTCTCAACAAGTGCTCTGCATTCTCCCAAGTGCCTATTTCACAGCAAGTACTCTGAATTCTCTATAGTGCCTGTTTCTCAGTAAGTACTCTGCATTCTCTATAGTGCCTGTTTCTCAACAAGTGCTCTGCATTCTCCCAAGTGCCTATTTCACAGCAAGTACTCTGAATTCTCTATAGTGCCTGTTTCTCAGCAAGTGCTCTGCATTCTCTATAGTGCCTTTTTCTCAACAAGTACTCTGCATTCTCCCAAGTGCCTATTTCTCAGCAAGTGCTCTGCATTCTCTATAGTGCCTGTTTCTCAACAAGTGCTCTGCATTCTCTATAGTGCCTTTTTCTCAACAAGTACTCTGCATTCTCCCAAGTGCCTATTTCTCAGCAAGTACTCTGCATTCTCTATAGTGCCTTTTTCTCAACAAGTGCTCTGCATTCTCCCAAGTGCCTATTTCTCAACAAGTGCTCTGCATTCTTTATAGTGCCTGTTTCTCAACAAGTGCTCTGCATTCTCTATAGTGCCTGTTTCTCAGCAAGTGCTCTGCATTCTCCCAAGTGCCTATTTCTCAACAAGTGCTCTGCATTCTCTATAGTGCCTGTTTCTCAACAAGTACTCTGCATTCTCTATAGTGCCTGTTTCTCAACAAGTACTCTGCATTCTCTATAGTGCCTGTTTCTCAGCAAGTGCTCTGCATTCTCCCAAGTGCCTATTTCACAGCAAGTACTCTGCATTCTCTATAGTGCCTGTTTCTCAGCAAGTGCTCTGCATTCTCTATAGTGCCTGTTTCTCAGCAAGTGCTCTGCATTCTCTATAGTGCCTGTTTCTCAACAAGTGCTCTGCATTCTCTATAGTGCCTGTTTCTCAACAAGTGCTCTGCATTCTCTATAGTGCCTGTTTCTCAGCAAGTACTCTGCATTCTCCCAAGTGCCTGTTTCACAGCAAGTGCTCTGCATTCTCTATAGTGCCTGTTTCTCAGCAAGTGCTCTGCATTCTCTATAGTGCCTGTTTCTCAACAAGTGCTCTGCATTCTCTATAGTGCCTGTTTCTCAGCAAGTACTCTGCATTCTCCCAAGTGCCTGTTTCTCAACAAGTGCTCTGCATTCTCTATAGTGCCTGTTTCTCAGCAAGTGCTCTGCATTCTCCCAAGTGCCTATTTCACAGCAAGTACTCTGCATTCTCTATAGTGCCTGTTTCTCAGCAAGTGCTCTGCATTCTCCCAAGTGCCTATTTCACAGCAAGTACTCTGCATTCTCTATAGTGCCTGTTTCTCAGCAAGTGCTCTGCATTCTCCCAAGTGCCTATTTCACAGCAAGTACTCTGCATTCTCTATAGTGCCTGTTTCTCAACAAGTACTCTGCATTCTCTATAGTGCCTGTTTCTCAGCAAGTGCTCTGCATTCTCTATAGTGCCTGTTTCTCAACAAGTGCTCTGCATTCTCTATAGTGCCTGTTTCTCAGCAAGTACTCTGCATTCTCCCAAGTGCCTGTTTCTCAACAAGTGCTCTGCATTCTCTATAGTGCCTGTTTCTCAGCAAGTGCTCTGCATTCTCCCAAGTGCCTATTTCACAGCAAGTACTCTGCATTCTCTATAGTGCCTGTTTCTCAGCAAGTGCTCTGCATTCTCCCAAGTGCCTATTTCACAGCAAGTACTCTGCATTCTCTATAGTGCCTGTTTCTCAGCAAGTGCTCTGCATTCTCCCAAGTGCCTATTTCACAGCAAGTACTCTGCATTCTCTATAGTGCCTGTTTCTCAACAAGTACTCTGCATTCTCTATAGTGCCTGTTTCTCAGCAAGTGCTCTGCATTCTCCCAAGTGCCTATTTCACAGCAAGTACTCTGCATTCTCTATAGTGCCTGTTTCTCAGCAAGTGCTCTGCATTCTCCCAAGTGCCTATTTCACAGCAAGTACTCTGCATTCTCTATAGTGCCTGTTTCTCAGCAAGTACTCTGCATTCTCTATAGTGCCTGTTTCTCAACAAGTGCTCTGCATTCTCTATAGTGCCTGTTTCTCAGCAAGTGCTCTGCATTCTCCCAAGTGCCTATTTCACAGCAAGTGCTCTGCATTCTCTATAGTGCCTGTTTCTCAGCAAGTACTCTGCATTCTCTATAGTGCCTGTTTCTCAACAAGTGCTCTGCATTCTCTATAGTGCCTGTTTCTCAACAAGTGCTCTGCATTCTCTATAGTGCCTGTTTCTCAGCAAGTACTCTGCATTCTCCCAAGTGCCTATTTCACAGCAAGTGCTCTGCATTCTCTATAGTGCCTGTTTCTCAGCAAGTACTCTGCATTCTCTATAGTGCCTGTTTCTCAGCAAGTACTCTGCATTCTCTATAGTGCCTGTTTCTCAGCAAGTGCTCTGCATTCTCCCAAGTGCCTATTTCACAGCAAGTACTCTGCATTCTCTATAGTGCCTGTTTCTCAGCAAGTACTCTGCATTCTCTATAGTGCCTGTTTCTCAACAAGTGCTCTGCATTCTCTATAGTGCCTGTTTCTCAGCAAGTGCTCTGCATTCTCCCAAGTGCCTATTTCACAGCAAGTACTCTGCATTCTCTATAGTGCCTATTTCACAGCAAGTACTCTGCATTCTCTATAGTGCCTGTTTCTCAGTAAGTACTCTGCATTCTCTATAGTGCCTGTTTCTCAACAAGTGCTCTGCATTCTCTATAGTGCCTGTTTCTCAACAAGTACTCTGCATTCTCTATAGTGCCTGTTTCTCAGCAAGTGCCTGTTTCACAGCAAGTGCTCTGCATTCTCTATAGTGCCTGTTTCTCAGCAAGTACTCTGCATTCTCTATAGTGCCTGTTTCTCAGCAAGTGCTCTACATTCTCCCAAGTGCCTATTTCTCAGCAAGTGCTCTGCATTCTCCCAAGTGCCTATTTCACAGCAAGTGCTCTGCATTCTCTATAGTGCCTGTTTCTCAACAAGTATTCTGCATTCTCCCAAGTGCCTGTTTCATAGCAAGTGCTTCTGCTTATACAAAGTGTTTGTTTCCCTGCAAGCACCTGATACCGCTGATCTTAATAGACCCTTTATCCTCCACAGCTCATATACAGCGGTCAGCCACCAGTTAACACAATGCATTTTACGGCCGGAGAATGATGGGAAACTACAAGACCTGTGTATTTCCAAAACCACTCTGCCTTTATTTTGGACAGACAGATAATTTTATTGCACTCAAATTAACATAGAGACAAAGAAATCTAGTCTGCACATGCTCAATAATTTTGCCTATCTGATCTAATTATAATATCTATGAATATATAGCGTCAGTAGATGGCAGTATTGCCTAACTTATCAATAAACGAATATTAGTATCTACAGATATGAATTTAAATGACATCTCCTTGAAAGATTTATTAGCTATGTCTAGCCTTGGAGAACATAAATCCTCGATAGTAAACAGTGTCTGACATTTTACACCACTGTTCTGTATAGAACCATAGAATCACTTATTTTTCCTGTCATATAAATCAGAATTGAATACAAAGCATGAATACACTCTACTATAGCCTTAATTGGCTAACATAAGTTATTCTATATGAATACATTCCTAAGAGCTAGAATAGATAGATAAGGAATGAGGCCCTTCTCAAGCACAATGTCTCACATAAAATATCATTTCTTCTTAGCATTTGAACACAAAATGAAGTCATGCTTTAACATGATTCGTCACTTTAACACACCATTATATCAGATCCATCTGCTAGCACGCTCTCGGCTGTGGGTGACTGGTTTCCCTGTTCTGGTTGCCTGTTGAGCTGAGCCTCAGGTTCCAGTGCAGTGTATCAGTGTGTAGGTTCCATTTCTGTGTGCATGTTCCAGCTCGCATTCCTGCAGGGCATAACTAGGGTGGTGCGGCCGGTGCCACAGCACAAGGGGCCTGTTTCAGACCTGTTCTCAAGCGGCCGCTTGCTCGTACGCGGCCGATGTTATGCATTTGCGCATGCATATGCATAGCAGTGCGCGTGCGCGAACTAGTTTGAGCAATCAGGTAGCGCTCGCTCGCCCGTCCAGCAAAGACATCCTAGTGGAATGAGTGACAGGAGAGGCCGTTTGTGGGTGGTAACAGAGGCAGGGCAGTAGTAACGGGGGAGTGGAGTTGCGAACGCAGGCGTGCCTGAGTGTTTCAACACCGTTTCAGAGGCGTGCATAATTAACAGGCAGCGTCATAGTACACGTCACCTGGTTGATTTTTTCACAGAACTGCTCACAGTGCTTGCGGTAGGGTACAGTCAACCACAAGCGCTGCGGTCTGATCTGATGGTTCCCGATGTACCGATGGTTGTATATACTTCCTAGAGATGACGTACGCTAGTGGGCGACTAAAGACAGACAGGCTGGTGGGTGTCTATAAACACAAAGGGATCGCTCGCCAAGACATAGTGGGCATGCTTATGCATTGCAGTGCAATCGCCTGCCTTGACGTCACTTTGCTGCATTTGCATACGCTGGGAGCGAGCGGCCACATCTAGCGAACGGGTCTGAATCAGATCCAAAGTGCAACAGCCCTGAGGGTGGAACACTGGCCTCCCACCACAATCTCTCCACTGCTTACAGTGCGATGCACGGCGCCCAGCTCTGAAAGGATAGCGGCCGACAGCCTCTCCCAATCATGTATCTCCACCTTCCGACAACTTCAAGTCCCGCATATTCTAATGGAATGGGAGAGATGCCTCTCCTCCCAAGGCTGCCACAGTTCCTAGGGTAAGGAGCTGTTGGGTGGGTCAGGTGCGGCGCAATGCACAGTAGGTGGCGCAGTGTCGGTGTCCTGTCCAGCCAATCCAGTAAGTGACAACTGAGTTACAGCGACAGGCCGGCAGCATCCAGCAGCAGGTCCCGTCCAGTGTGCCACCCCCCAGTGAGTGAGTGACTGACAGGTCAGCTCTTACTACCCTCTTTAGACAGGTGCTATTAGTGCTAGTGCAAAGATAAGGGGTCCCCGGAGAGGAAAGGGGGCAAGGTGCCATGGCAGAGAGAAGGGGTCCAGGACTGAGAAGACAAGGAGCCAGGGCAGGGAGGAGGGGTCCTAAGAATGATAGAGGGGAATCAAGGTGTAAGGAGAGAGAAAGAGAGAGAGTGATAAATGTTTTTTTGCTAGTGATTTTATTTTCTATGTGGGCATTATTTTGGCGGGGGGGGACCCCAATGCTTTCTCGCACAGGGCACTAAAATGTCTAGTTACGGCTCTGCATTCCTGAGGTCCTCATTCCTGGTCTCATGTCCAGTTTTACTTTAGTTATCATTTTCCATTGGCTGTATCTCTTTGACAACCCAGTAGTGGCTTCCATCTCCGGGCTCCTGGATTCAGCTTCTGGGGTTGAGCTCCCCACGATCGGTTCTAGATTCTTATAGCTGCGGATTCCAGATCCGTAATTCCGGTCCAGATTCTGGTTTTAGGATTTCTCCCCACCTCCCAGTGCTACTCTTGCTTCTGGCACTCCTAGAGGTCTAATCAGGACTCCTAGTTTCAGCTATAATTAGCTTAAGCTGGACCCAAAGGAGCTCATTCAGACCCGCTCGCTAAGATACATACTCTCGCTGCTGCTGATGGTATGCAGTGTGTATGCATTGTGTGTATGCGCATATCTTAGCGAAAGATCACAATGCATTAGCTCGCTGCACATAGACAGCCCAGCAGAGTGAGTGACAGGAGAAGCCATTTGTAAGTGGTCACATGAGCTGGCCTTTTAAAACGGGGGAGTGGAGGTGCAAACGCAGGCGTGTCTGAGCATCTCAGCGGCGTTTTAGAGGTGTGCATAATTATAAGACAGCATCATAGTACACGTCACCTGGCTTGTTTTTACACTGAAGTGCTCGCAGTGCTTGTGGCAGGGTATGATCAACCTCAAGCACTGCGATACCATTGATGTACCGATGATTGCATACACTTCCTGGACATGACGTGCACAAGTGGGCGTCTTAAAACAGGCTGGTGGGTGTCTGCATACACTTTGTGATTCCACTCTAAGAAATACTGGGCGTGCTAATGCATTGCCGTGCGGAAACAATGCCTATGCAATTTGCATATACATCGTGCGAACGATTGCATCTAGCGAACGGCTCTGAATCAGGTTCAAAGTTCCTTATACTAATCATCAAAAACAGACATCCATGACACCTGAGTAGTATCTGACTTATTATATGAGAGAGTCACCAAATCATGTTTGACTTTGGTGACTTTCTCAGTTGTTGCTGGAGGTGTCACGAGATAGCATGTCGCACTGTTTTCTGCTTGTGAATGTTAAGTAGGCATATGGTTTTATTTGTGTGGAAAATTGTATTTGTTTTGAGTGACAATGTGAGCACTTTAATGGAAGGTGCTGCACATCTAGTCAGCCGCCTGAAGACGTGAAGAGCCATTTCCCTTCACACCTGTTCCCATTACATACACATCAAAGTAAATTAACTGTTAATCATTTTCCACTGAGAATGCACAATGGGGAGGTCCTTAACTGTGCTCATACAGTATATTTAGGCAAAAACAAACTTGCAAGTATGCAAGATACTGTAGCATACCAGTGTCATGCCAAAATGGTTTATTCACTCATGGCTATGTATAGATTTACTTTCAAAATGGAAGTTGGCTTACATGCCTACAACACTCAGACTACACTAACACTAGACGGAACAGATCTGTGCACCTGCACGGTCCCTGTCCAGTCACTGCCCAGAAACACTAATTTCACTGAAAAACTGGTCCATTAATCCATCCACTCTTGAGATCTCCATCAGTGGACCTGATTCAGACTCGCTCGCTAGTCGCGGCCGCTCGCTCCCAGCGTATGGAAATTCAGCGAAGTGACGTCAAGGCATCTGCTCGCACAGCAAGGTATAAGCACGCCCACTATGTCTTGGTGAGCGATCACTTTGTGTTTATAGACACCCACCAGCCTGTCTTTAGTCCCCCACTAGCGTACGTCATCTCCAGGAAGTATATACAACCATCGGTACATCGGGAACCATCGGCTCAGAGAGCAGCGCTTGCGGTTGACTGTACTCTAAAGCAAGCACTGCGAGCAATTCTGTGTAAAAATCTACCAGGTGACGTGTGCTATGACGCTGCTTGTTAATTATGCACGCCTCTGAAACGGCATTGAAACACTCCGGCACGCCTGCGTTCCGCAACACCACTCCCGCGTTACTACTGCCCTGCCCCTGTTACCGCCACAAACGACCTCTCCTGTCACTCATTCCACTGGGCTGTCATGGCAGGGTGAGTGAGCACATTCCGATCGCTCGTACTAGTTTGCGCACGAGCACTGCGAACTATATGCATGCGCACATTAGCGAACATCGTTTGCAACGAGCAGCCGCTTGCTAGCGAACGGGTCTGAATCAGGTCCAGTGTGCGTATGCCTGGTCCAGTGCCAGTGTCTTTCTATGGCACATGCGCATATGGAGATAACTATGAGCTGTATCCTTATATCCACTGGCCTCCGACTTAAAATGATATAGAAATACTGCCGTTTGAAGTTGGGCCTATCTTGGAATACATGCGACTCTACATACACATGTATGTGCTTTTATGCATCAGAATGTTTAAGGGTGTGTTCAGAGTACATAATGGGTGTATTTATTACAGGGGTTTGCCACTAGTTATCATCAGTTAAGAACATCGATGGCAAAGACTTTCACAAAACATTCCGCTTCACCATACAAAGCAATGGGGACTCCTGCGTAAGAAAGACTGTGAACGAACATGTACCACCACAACCTCTTACTACTATTGCCATCTCAGGAGGGTGATAACAGGGATAGCCCCTAGAAAAACGATATTTTTATTTCAATAAAGCACGTTAAAAATATTTAAAAAACATTCATTTTTTTTTTTTTTTAGATTTATGTATTTATTTAAAGTTTATTTATTGAAGCAAAAAACAAATATACATCAAAATAGCGAGATATAAATGTAAAGAGTCCAGTACAGAGACAGGTAAGCAATACATATGGTGTCTATCAGCATAGAAACTTATTCCAAGGCATAACCATACTGTATGTTGGTATACAATACAACCATTCACTTTGCCCAAGGTTTGATCCAATACTAATTGAAACATAGACACAGATGACAGAGAATAACTAAATAATAAATTAATTGATAAATGAAAAGAAAAAGAATGTCCGCCACTCAACCGCCAGGCAACTAGATGGAAGGATCACCCAAGAGGATTCTAGTGTCATACCACTGTGTGAGACGCATACTTTGATAAATCTGGGTTTGTGTTATAAAACTTTCCCAGGTGTCAAAGAAAAAAGCGATCCTTCTCTCCTTTTCAAACACCATTTCAACCCAATCCATTTGGAAAGTAAAATTTTATTTCTCCCTGTACAATTGAAAATGAATAGGGGATGGGTGTATCCAATCCTGCAAAATGGTCTTTTTTGCTGCTACACTTATGGCGAGTAGTAATTTCCTGCTACTCCTCGGAAAGATACCCAGGACGGCCCATACCGGAGTAATTGGCACAAAATTGATCAGCCTACCGCCGTACTCTCCTCCAGAAACCCTGTACTACTGGGCAAACATGTTTTGTATTTGTTATGAAAGTCAATCTAGGAACCCAAGTCCCAAGCCCAAGTCCACTGCTATTGCGTACGTGTAGACCGGGTCACATACAGGGGTGCAGAGGGGGATAGAGCGGATACTTATTTCCGGGCCCAGGCTTGTTGGAGTGGACTGGTGGGGGCCTGGGTCCGCTTCCAGCCTCCTGTAACACTTACCTGTCAGCGGCAGCAGCCCCTCTCTTTAGCCAAGCACACGATGCTGTCTGCTGAGCTGCGGCGGTTCCAGGGAGGCTGAGCTGCTGCAGTCTGTCTCTGCCTGCAGTGCGTGGGGGAAGATCCTCAAACGGATCTGGCCCTTTTTTTTTTTTTGTAGGTGGTGTGCCCACGTCTCTTCCAGTACTTGGCACATTCCTGCACTCTATGGCCCTGGTCACATATGTGCAGAGGCATCCAGTACTAGCTGGTGAAATGTTAAGTAAACTTTTACCCCTGCCAGTCAGTATTGCTGGACAGCTGAAGATTACTCTGTAGCTTTGTCATTATTATTATAGCACGCTGCATACCTGCATGGTTAATAATGACATTCATGTATGTGACCTAATTGCACACCCTGGGCCTGAGTCTGAGTCAGATGCAGCGGCAGTGTTTTTTATCTGCGCATGCACCACGAATGTGTACTGGGGATGTAGTCATCATACCTACAGCCAGCATCCCGACTGACAAAATCCCGGTGCCGGAATGCCACTACCAGGCCAGAAGATCGGTGCGGGAATACCAACAGTAGCTGACATCCCGACTCCGGAATCCCGACAGTCGGGATTGCGATCGTAAATAGCTTGTTAGGTCTTAGCTGCGGGGGGGGGGGGGGTAAGGGAGAGGTTTAGGCATCACTGGCACCCCCTGCCAGTGATGCCTAAACCTCTCCCTTACCCCCCCCCCTGCAGCTAAGACCTAACAAGCTCCGCTATATTTACGATCGCAATCCCGACTGTCGGTGGGTTAGGATTAGGCTAGGTGTGGGTGAAGTTACAGTTCGGTACACCTGTGGGTGGGTTAGGGTTAGGCACTAGGAGGGAGGGTTAGGTTTAGGCACTAACGGGGAGAGTTAGGGTGAGGGGTGGGGAGAGCTAGGATGCAGGAAAGGAGGGTTAGGGGGAGAAGGAGAGAGGGTTACCATACTTACTAGACCCTTGTCTGAGTCCTGAGCATTGGGATGCCGTTGTCGGTATATTGACATCAGGCATCCTGACTGCCGGGATTTCATACCGAATCTGTGTACTGTTTTATATATATAAAGAATGGCAGGACAGATTTGGACACACGGTAGAATAAGTGTTTTGGACATGTATGGGATAATCTGCTAACAGCGGGGGTGGCTAATTGGATGCACTGGTCAGAGCCGTAACTAGAGTTTTTGGTGCCCTGTGCCAGAAAGCGCATTGGCGCCCCCCTCATTTTTCAAAGGGACGTAATGCACCCAAAAAAAGGCCATGGCTTCATGGGGAAGGGCCAGGGAAGAGATAGGAGAGGCCAGGAGATGCTGGGGATGAAATAAGAGGAAGCTACAAGCAAGAATGATAATAAACAGAAATTTGACAGGCCCAAACAGCGCCCCCTGACCTGTGGTGCCCTGTGCGATGGCACCGGCCGCAGTACCCTAGCTACGGCCCTGGCACTGGTGTTGTGTCTTATGGGAGTGTCACCGGCGTATTGCTGATAGTGGTTGCGTACAGAGATGCGGAATCGTTCTCATTCAGACAGATTACCTGCACATGCCACAGGGCTGGTGCAAGTTTTGAGTTTGCATCTGAGGGCACACCAAGCACGCTTTGTGCATCTGAAGACTCTCAAAGTGGGCATCTCAGCCCTTGCACATTCGGATGCACAGATGTACACCAGGGAAAGGGCTTTGTAACGGTGTTAGCATAAAGTCCTAGGAGCGACTGCTATAAAAGTCACAGACATAGACACGGCTGCGTCTAACTCAGAATTAGGTCCTATGTCGAATGTCAAATTCCGGAATTGGAAGGTTCATCTGTTACGAGTAAAGGGGAAGATCAGCACCAGAAAATAAGTCCTATAGTGAAGTTCCTCAGATTACAGAGAGGTTGAAGTTACCGAACTTCCGGTTTTGAATTTCTGTTAACAGGAATCCACCACAGAATACAGAGGGGCCGATGATGGGCGTAACTTGGGTCCAGAAAATACGAATGCAAATGAGGCGCTTATATGCACATCGCAGTTGGAGCACACTCTAAGGTACAGCCCACTCTGCCTCAGCAGCATATGCAGCACATTTATGCAAATATTGCACAACTACACAATAAGCAGAGTAGCCCACACTAGCTGGAAGCAGCCTGGACAGCAGAGGTTCCACTTTTACAATAGGGGTATTTATGCTTAAGACTAGAGATGAGAGGGTCTAGGGCAGTGCTTAAATTGGTCCTAGAGAAGTGGCGGAACTCACAACCCCCCTTGGCTCTTGTTTTTTTTTTAAAAAGGGACAGTATGCGCCATAGGTGCGCACCGAAAAAGGGGTGTGGTCTAAAAAAGGGCATGGTCACACAATAGTATTCCCAATTCAAATTATGCCACACAGTAGCACAATCTTGATTCACCCGATTCACATTACACCACATAGTAGTGTCCCTTATTCATGTACGACACACAGCAGTGTCCCTTTTACACAATGCCCACATTTGTGCCCCTTATACACAATGCCCACAGTAGTAGTGCCCCTAATACACATAATGCCCACAGTAGTAGTGCCCCTAATACACATAATGCCCACAGTAGTAGTGCCCCTTATACAATGGCCACAGCAGTAACGCCCCTTACACATAATGCCAACAGCAGTTTATGTAGTGCCCCCAGTAGTTGTGCCCCTAAAGCAGTGCCCCCAGTAGTGGTTCCCCTTATGCAGTGCCCTCAGTAGTGGTAGTGCCCCTTATGCAGTGCCCCCAGTAGTGGTAGTGCCCCTTATGCAGTGCCCACAATGGTAGTGTCCCTTATTCAGTGACCCCAGTAGTGGTAGTGCCCCTTTTGCAGTGCCAACAGTGGTAGTGCCCCCAGTAGTGGTGCCCCTTATGCAGAGTCCACAGTACTGGTAGTGCCCCTTATGCAGTACCCCCAGGAGTGGTGCCCCTTATGCAGTGCCCCCAGGAGTGATGCCCCTTATGCATTGCCCTCAGGAGTGATGCCCCTTATGCAGTGCCCCCAGTAGTGGTAGTGCCCCTTATGCAGTGCCCCCAGTAGTGGTAGTGCCCCTTATGCAGTGCCCCAGTAGTGGTAGTGCCCCTTATGCAGTGCCCACAATGGTAGTGTCCCTTATTCAGTGACCCCAGTAATGGTACCCCTTATGCAGTTCCCCCAGTAGTGGTAGTGTCCCTTATGCAGTGCCCACAGTGGTAGTGCCCCCAGTAGTGGTGCCCCTTATGCAGAGTCCACAGTACTGGTAGTGCCCTTTATGCAGTGCCCCCAGGAGTGGTGCCCCTTATGCAGTGCCCCCAGGAATGATGCCCCTTATGCAGTGCCCCCAGCAGTGATGCCCCTTATGCAGTGCCCTCAGTAGTGGTGCCCCTTATGCAGTGCCCCCAGGAGTGATGCCCCTTATGCAGTGCCCCCAGGAGTGATGCCCCTTATGCAGTGCCCCCAGTAGTGGTGCCCCTTATGCAGTGCCCCAGTAGTGGTTGGGCGCCTTATGCAGTGCCCACAGTGGTAGTGTCCCTTATTCACTGACCCCAGTAGTGGTGCCCCTTATGCAGTGCCCACAGTGGTAGTGCCCCATATGAAGTGCCCCAGTAGCTGTGCCCCTTTTTGCAGTGCCCCCAAGATGCGGTTTTGTGGGTGGGCACCAGAAAATTGTCCATGTTCAGATCCAAATGGACCAACAAAGAAAAGAAACAAACTGTGCTGTATGATGTTTAAAAGAGAATCATATAAAGTGTAGCCTCTCAGGACTCTCTTAATGAATACGCCTGTTTCCACTTTGGAAATACATGATGTGCATAGAGGGCCTGATTCAGAGCCGGACGCTATTTGCGGACGGTTGTTCCAAAAAAGGGGCCGGCTATTTAAATTGCGGTTTGTTGACGCCTCTATGTCTGAGCGAGCAAACGAAAAATGTGCTCGCTATTTTGTAGAGACGCCCATTTGCCGTTCACATCACATATCATCTCCGGTATTTATTAGATTAATCGGGAACATCGAAAGGCATCTGAACTTGCTTGTGGTAGGATTTTCTTACCACTATCACTGCGAGCAGTTCAGGCTAAAAGACAACCAGGTGACGTGGTCGATGACGCTCCTTTACTAATTATGCACTCCCATTAAACGCCCTTTTGACCGTTAGGCACGCCTGCGTTCGGATCTCCACCCCTCCGTTTTCAAGCACCTTCCCCTGTTACCACCCACAAACGGTACATTCTGTCAATCAAATTAGCAGCCCCTCGCTGTTTTGCGAGCGCACGATTTCCGACCGCAATGACTGGTTTGCGCATGCGCATTACGACCCATATGCATGCGCAGTTGTGCGAACATCGCTCAAAGCGAACGAGCGGCCGCTTACGAGCGGCTCTGAATCAGGCCCAGAATCCTATAGCTGAGTGCACCTGTATTTGTAACGCTTTAATCTCACCATGATAAGCTGAAAGACGCTATACTTTATTTGATTCACATTATACATCATAGAGCAGGTTTGATATAAAAGATCTACAATAAAAAGATAGACAATGTCTAGACAGACCCCAAATGGTAGACAGTCAATAGGTAGACAGGGACAAAAGGTGACATACAAAATGTCGACATGTATGAAGATATGTATTAAAGGTTGACAGGGTCAAAAGGTCGACATTGAACTGGTTGACATAAAAATGGTCGACACATTTAACCCTAATCTTCACCCTAACCCTGTCCTTGGTGCCTACCCTAATCTTCCCTCCTAGTACCTAACCGTCAGGGTAAGTGCCTAACCCTATCTGTTCCTCCTAAGGCCTAACCCTAACCCCAGGGTACGTTCCTAACCCTAAACCCCCCCCTCAAAATAAATGTGTCGACCATATCAATGTTGACCTTTTCGAACTTGTCGACCTTTTGTAATTGTCTATCTTCATCCATGTTAACCTTTTGTGTGTCATTTTGTCTCTACCTATTGACTGTCTACCATTTGGTGTCTATCTAGACATTGTCAACCTTTTTAGTGTAGATCTATTGACTGCAACTTGTTCATTCAAGGTAAAACGCCAAAAAAAGCAAAAATGCACATATATATTACACACTGGGCCTGGTTCTGTCAGATGTAATGCCGATGTTTAGTTGCGATTTCAGACGGACACACGGAGAAGTGTATAGAAAATGTATTGTGTGTTTCTAGGCAGTGAATATGAGGTGCTATTCAGATGGTAGTGTCGCGGGTGTGTGATTGAAGTGATTGCGTACACAGAGGCCTAATCGCCCAAGGTTGCAGGCTATACTTTGACAGAAAATCTGCACCTGCCATAGAGCCAGAGCCGGATTTAGACCTCGTGGGGCCCTAGGCAAGATACTAGTTTGGGGCCCCCTCCCTCAAACAATCCATAGCACTATATGTGAGTTCCTGATTCATGCCCTTACATAATTTTTTTGTTTTTCCTCCTTATAGTCAACTTTTTAAAGCTTTAAACATTACGGACATTAAAATTGAAAATGAAAACACAGTGCAAAAATAATGTGCATATATAATACAAAATAATTTATTTAAACTTTTAATGCCTGATGTCATAACAAGTGCAAACAATGTAGTCCAAAATAATTTATATTAACTTTGGTTACCTAATATCAGAGAAAATGCAAACAGTGGGGGGAATTCAATTCAGTGCGATGTTGAATAGCGATGGGAGGGAGCTCCCGAAGCTATTCAATACACCGCGCTGTTTGGGCGGGAAAAGGATTTCATCTTGCACCCCCGTGGGGATACGAGGAGAAATCCGACAAAAGTGACGGGCGCGCTGCTGTTTTACTGCTTAGCCTGGCGCTAATAACCACGCGCTCTGCACTTTAGTCAGAGAATGCTGGCTCTTGCGCCTTAACACCCTTGTTAAGTTGCAAGAACTGGGATTCTCCGACATATCAGTGCACTGAATTGAATAGCTCCTAGAGCTCCCTCCTGGCGCTATTCAATTTGCGTTGAATTGAATTCCCCCCAGTGTTTATAATACAAAATAATGTATTATTAACGTTTAACGCCTACTCGAAAAAATCAAGGTTATACCAAATAAATACATTTTTTAACTCCTTATATAAAAAAAAGTGCAAATGGCTTTCAATGCCTTATATCAGAAAGTGCAAACAATGTTAACCAAATCTTTTTTTTAACTTTTAACACTTGACATAAAACACTCTTCAAACAATCTTTTGACAAATTTAGTTATATTAACTTTTAATACCTGATATCAAAGTGCAAAAAATGTAACTAAAAAAAAAAATCCCTGATCACTATACAGTTATACTTTCTTTTCACAAATATAGTATCACTTTAACTTTACAAATATTGCTACAGTTTTACTCTGCGAGTTTTTTTTTTTGCAAAAGCATCCACTAGGTCATTGAAGTCCAGTTGTTTAACAAGACCTGATTCCACCGCCATCAAAGATAGTGCTGATAGACGATCTTGGCCCATGGTGGTTCTTCTTTCATTTTTAATTCGTTTTAGACAGGAAAATTACCTCTCTCCACTGGCATTAGCAATAGGCATACATAAAAATATACGTAACATGGTTTCTGTATTGGGAAATGTATTCTGGAGATCATGGTCAATTATATACTGCCTCATTGCCAATGGGTTATCCTCCTGAGGTAACATTGAAGAAAATTGGATAAATTCTTCAGTAAAACTTTCTTCAAGATCATCTGGGTAACTGCTTTGCAGATTATCTGCCACACTGCGCAGCTCATTTATGGGTATTCCAGCTGATGGTTTAAGAATCGCAAATCGCCTATTGATGTTTTTGTAGGACTTGTTTCGTTTCTTCAGCTCCACAAGAAGACGATCTATTATTATATTGATGGTATCGAAAATTAATTTTTCTCTTGCTGAAATATGCGGTTCATCATCATTCTTTTCCTCATCATGAAAAGGTTTCCGTTTTTTTGAGCGCTTTCCTTCACCTGGATAAGAATGGTTGGGTGTCATTTCTTTAGCTTCAATTTCAAAACTGTCAAAAGAATCTCTAATTTTTTTAACATATTCCTCCAGTGAACTGTAGAGATTCACAACTTCGTCGATACAAACATTTATTTTTTGCAAAGTCTTACTTGTTGCATCCAACCTTTCAAGAATGTTTCCCCATACAACAAGCAAGATAGCTGTTTCAAAAGCATGAAGTTGCTTTTCCAGAGCTTTTGCTTCTCCTCGAGCATTCGCAGGTTGTTGTTCTGAGTCCTTCAATTCATTGAGTGCATCACCAACATACTTGTAGCCTCTTCTTAATGCTTTTGTAGCATCAGCACGAGCTGACCATCTTGTGCTTGACAATCTTTTTAGGGAAAGGTGTCCAGATGCTTTGCTGAGATGTTTAGTGAGTATTTCCCATCGATGAGTTGATGAAGAAAAAAAGGTATAAAGGCACTCCAAAAGATACAGCTGTTACACAAGAATCAGCAGCACATGCTCCCACTAGATTGAGTGAGTGAGCAGAACAAGGTACATACAGTGCTAAAGGATTGATTGCACAAATTCTTGCTTGCAATCCATTGTATTTGCCAGACATATTGCTGGCATTGTCATAGCTTTGTCTTCGACAGTTGCAAATGTCAATATTTTTATCAGAAAGCACTGATAGTAAAGTGCTTTCAAGGTGCTCTCCAGTATGGGAATGTATTGCTACAAATCCTAAAAATCGTTCTACTGGTCCATCTTTGTTCACATATCTCACAACTATTGCTAGTTGATCAACATGACTAAGATCGGGAGTGGAGTCCACAATAACAGAATAATATTTGGCCCTTTTGAGCTCTTTGACTATTGTATCCAAAACTTTAGCTCCCATAAGGTCAATAAATTCCTCCACTGTGGTTGAGGACATGTAATTACTTACTCCACTTCCTGCTCCTCCATATTGCTTGATATGATTTTCAAGAAACGGATCAAATTGGGCAATCAGTTCTAGGCACCCAAGAAAACATCCATTCTGTGGATAACCAAATAACTCATCATTCCCACGAAAGGGTAAACCACGTTCACCTAGGAACTTGATAACGGCAACAACTCTCTTTAAAACTTCTCTCCAGTAGTTCTGTTCTTTATCCATTTGTAAAGCAAGGGCATGGTCTATCCGGCAACTATGTTTGGCTCTTTGTGTGAACTTCATTACACAACTGCGATGATCACTTGATGTTTCATGCTCCTTAAACCGTGATCCAGCATTTTTCCAATCATTAAATCCAGCTGTTGCAAGGGCATGTGATGTACTGCTGTACAGTTTACAAGGGATGCAAAATACAGTGCCTTTTGATTCGGAGTATATAAGCCAATCGCGGTGAACACTTTCACCATTAATCTTTTTTCTCCAAAAAAGATCTGGAGTCAGAAGTCGTGTACCATCAGAATAGTTTCTCATGGATGCTGAAAAATCTGACAAAGTATTTTTTAATGGGTTGTGGGTAAAATATTCTCTCATGGGTTCTGTAATGTTATTACCCAGTCCCCAGTCGGCGGGATCATGAGAATAACTTACAATTATATCATCCGCCGTAGATTTTTTGGTTGTATCTTGTGATCCTGACAAGGTGGTAGATGATTTCTGAATGCTCACGGTCTGAAGATCTGTAATTTCTTCAATGAAAGCAAAAGAGGTCTGTTGTACATCTGCTGCTTCTATGTCATGGGATGTTCCAGACTGAAGGCTTGTGGTATTGGAGGTTTCATCTGAGTAGGGAGAGCAAACATCCTGCTGCACACCTGCATCCATGTCTGCAGTGATACTGCACTGAGAAGTTCCTGGTGCATCAAGTTCAGGTTCAAGTTCAGGATCCTTAGAAGAGACTGTAGGAATCTTCGGACTTAATGAAAGACTGCATAAATTTTTGTTGTTTCAGTGCTTCCTTCTCCACCTCTTTCTTCTTCTTTCGTTTAGCAGATCCAGATGCGTCCTTATACATCCTGACTTGATGGAGAAATCAAAGCAATATTTCAATAGGAAAGGGTAATAGCAATCAAATTACACATTCCATTTCCCTACTGAAAATGCCATCATGATGGATTAATCAAAATTCAAACAGAACATCAAAGTTACTAATCCTGCACAATATATAATGTACATTTACCTCTCACATTGTACCCAACTCAATAAATTGCCATTGTTACAGCCATTCATAAATATCGAAGAAATGACATACTGATGGTTCCTGGACAACACTGATCAACTCTGCTAAATATTTTACAATACAGGCTCTCAAACTCGGTCCTCAGGAAACCAAACAATTTATGTTTTCCGGCTTTCCTCACAGGATCACAAGTGAAATAATTAGCTCCACCTATGGCTCTTTTAAAATAAGTCTATGAGTAATGACTACACCTGTACACCTGCTAGGTGACCTGGAAAGTGTGACTTGTTTTGGGTCCTGAAGACTGAGTTTGATAACCACTGTCTTACAATTTCCAAACAGAGTACAGCACTTTCCCTATCAGGAAAAGCTGTTGTCTAATGGTGCGTACACATGGGACGAACAGTCGGCGATAACATTATAGCTGACTGATCTCCATGCCTTCCTGGTGTGCTGGATGATCGGTATCGCTCATCCAGCACACCATCAACGACGGCCCAGCGACCCGCTCCCTATGTAACCTGGATGATATCGTCCAGGTTGGCCTGCATGCATGGCCGATGGACAATATTGTTATCGTCCATACGTGCCCGCACATCACTGCTTGTTTGAGGGTTGGAAGGTACAAAAAAATGATCAATCTGAACGATAACAATATGAACTATATCGTTATCATTCATATCGTTCATTAAAATCGGACCGTGTGTACACACCATAACTACAAGCCCCTGCAAAGTCCAAACACCTTTTTGTTCTTTCACATAAAGAATTCTCTACACATACAGAAATACATATAACAGTAAAAGACTATGGGGTCTATGTACTAATAATCACGGTACTTCTGTGATTATTATGTACCCAACTCACAAGGGATTTTTTATATTTTAATGAAAATATACCCACTATGTACAAAGAACACGCAGGGACAGTGGTTGCGGTAACCGCTGTCCCTGCGAGTTATATACCCGGCAAATTGCAGAAGT